>JARQOD010003899.1:0-60069 GCA_033576555.1 Oophaga sylvatica | reverse complement strand
ATGAACGGCTGAGATGCATCTGGTTGGATGAGAACGGGTGCCGAAGCAAAACATTTCTTCAAAGAGGAAAAGGCTTGGCAAGCTTTGTCCGACCATTTAGAAAAATCCATCCCTTTTGTTGTCATGTCAGTGAGAGGTTTGACGACAGATGAGAAATTACAAATAAATCTCCGGTAGTAGTTAGCAAACCCCAAAAAACGCTGCAGAGCCTTAAGATCCCCTGGCTGATCCCATTCAAGCACTGCTCTCACCTTTTCAGGGTCCATACGGAAACCGGAGGCTGACACCAAAAAACCCAAAAACTGAAGTTCCTGTACGGCAAATACACACTTCTCCAGTTTGGCGTATAGTTTATTGTCTCGCAAGATCTGCAACACCTGTCTCACATGCTCCTGATGAGACACAAGATCTGGCGAGTAAATTAAAATGTCGTCCAAATATACAACCACAAACAGCCCCACAAGGTGACGAAAAATGTCATTAACAAAATGTTGGAATACTGCTGGTGCAGTAGTCAGACCAAAAGGCATGACTAGGTTCTCATAATGTCCCTCCGGCGTGTTAAACGCCGTTTTCCACTCATCCCCCTCTTTTATCCTAATCAGATTATACGCCCCCCTGAGATCCAATTTAGAAAACCATTTGGTGCCAACAATTTGATTGAAGAGATCAGGAATAAGAGGGAGTGGATACGGATCTCGAACAGTAATCCGATTAAGTTCGCGCAAATCCAAGCAAGGGCGTAGGCCTCCATCTTTCTTCTTCACAAAGAAGAACCCCGCGGCTACTGGGGAAGATGAAGGTCTAATATGCCCTTTGGCCAGACTTTCAGAAATATAATCTTTCATAGCCTGCCTCTCAGGACCAGAAAGATTATACAACCTAGCTTTAGGCAACTTAGCATCAGGAAGGAGATTAATAGAGCAGTCATACACGTGATGAGGAGGCAACTCCTGACACCCCTCCTCAGAGAAAACATCCCCAAAATCCTCTAAAAAAGGAGGCAATGTACTAGGCACGACCGCACTGATGACTGTGTTCATGCAGTTGCTTTTGCAAAACTCACCCCATTGGCTTATTTCTCTGGACTGCCAATTAATCACAGGGTTATGTTTAACCAACCAAGGAAGTCCCAACACAATGGGAGTAGGTAGACCCTCCAACACATAACAAGATAATTGTTCCCTATGTATTGCCCCTACCCGAAGGTCAATGTTATGAACCTCATGAACAAAGCTACCTTGGCCGAGAGGCCTGGCGTCAATGGAGAATATAGGGATCGGTTTGACCAATACACTCAGATGCATACCTTGAGCCTGAGCAAACTGAGCGTCAACCAGATTAGCCCCGGAACCACTATCAAGAAGAACAGACAATCTCTCCACTCTCGTACCAACTACCACCTCCACTGGTACAAGGAACTGAGAAGAACTGGCGGATGAAATACATACTCCCAGGTTGTCGTCCACCACACAACCTGGGATTAACAGTTTTCCGGCGACTTTTGGCTCAACAAGGCACGGGATGGACATTCTCCAACAAAATGTCCCTCTTTCCCGCAGAAAAAACATCTTCTAGTCCTGCGGCGTACCGCCAATCCCCTCCTACGAAATGATGTCCCTCCCAACTGCATAGGCTCATCCGAACAGACAAGGGGAACCTCAACATAAGGGACTTTAGTGGTAGGTGGAGAAACAACAGGGAGTGGGGTTACCTCACCCCTCTCCCGAAGCCGTCTATCAGTACGGATAGCTAAGGCCATAGCAGCCTCCAGAGAAGGAGGAGACTTATACTGAGCCAAAACGTCTTTTAATTTATCAGAAAGCCCATGACAAAACTGGCTCCTAAGAGCTGGGTCATTCCACTGAGTATCTGTGGCCCATCTACGAAACTCAGAAGCAAATTCCTCTGCCGGACGATCTCCCTGCTGTATCTTACGTAATTTTGTCTCAGCAAGAGAGACCCGATCTGGGTCATCATATACCAATCCCAGGCAGTAAAAAATTGATCTACAGACAGTAGAGCCGGGATCCCGGAGGAAGGGAAAATGCCCAGGATTGAGGGTCCCCTTGCAGAAGTGAGATAACAATTCCCACTCTCTGCTCCTCACTCCCTGATGATCGAGGCCGAAGCCGAAAATACAATTTACATGCCTCCCGGAAGGTGAAAAATTTGTCTCGCCCACCAGTGAACCTGTCCGGGAGAGCTACTTTAGGTTCAACTCTGGTTTGCTCCAGGGAGACAAAACTTTGGACTTAATGTCCGTCAGCTCCATGGATAATCCCTGCAACTGCAGAGCCAGCTGGGCTACTGGATCCATGGTAACTGGAGATAATTTTTATGGCCAGTGAAAATGTCACGCTGTCTAATGATATGTATACAATGTCAGTAAACTATTAATACAGGAACAACACTCTATACAACAACTAGTATAGCAACATCAGCATGTAAGTATAGAATAGATTTACCTGACACGATATCTGCTGAACTCAGGGTTAATCTTGAGGACTTGATGAGCTGAAACAGGAAAGAGGTGGAGCGGGATCTAACCTGACCCTAAACTGGGGTCCTAACTAATCCCTCACCTTGGAGGTACTGATAATGGTTCAGAGGTCCAAGTCTCCAACCTAACCCTGTCTCCTATCAGACCCTGAACCCTGTAATCAGTCCTAAGAAGGATCCTAACTACCACCAAAGGGATATGGGCTGATCTCAGCTAAATACACAGATTAGACATATAAGACAGACAGGATAACACTCGCTTGCATACACACTCAAACACCAAAGGAACATAAATGGTCTGGGAAATAAACTCTAACCAAGTTGAGCTTAGAACAACTAAGGAGCTCACAACTAAAGTCTATACAGATTCATTCCTATCTGTGGTCTGCATGAAGGTTTCACTGGCAACTCCCCAAGCAGACAACCAGGAATTTAAAGGAAACCAATCAACAAATAATCAATTGCAGCCGGGAGAAACTGCACCCAGTCCCAGCACCGAGCACAGACAGAATTAACTCCCTAGCTGCCAAACACAAAGAAACAGCAGCTCAGCTGTGAGAAGTCAAAATGTGCAACCGCGACGATCTTCGTTGCAATGCACACATGACACAGGGACATTTAAGATCCATAACATGTTCCACAAGTCCTTGTTGAAGAGGTTTGTTGAGCCAGTGGTTCCTGCTGCTGTGCCTCCTGACCCTGTTTTGGTTGAGGGCAATCTGGAGTATGTGGTTGAGAAAATATTAGATTCTCGTTTTTCTAGACGGAAACTCCAGTATTTGGTTAAATGGAGAGGTTATGGTCAGGAGGACAATTCTTGGGTGTTTGCTTCGGACATCCATGCTAGGAGACTTATCCGTGCGTATCATAGAACTCATCCTGACCGACCTGGTTGCTCAAATGAGGGTTCGGTGACCCCTCCTCAAGGGGGGGGTACTGTTGTGAATGGGTTTGAGATGAGTTCTGAGCAGAGGCTCCCTCTGGTGGTTACAAGCGGTGCTAGTCTGTCCAGTGAAGATTGTGAGGACTGGGAATCAGGTGTTACTGACTGGTCTTATATAAGGGAGTCACCTTCCCATCAGGGTTGCCGGTGATCAATTGTTCTGGTCTGAATCCTTTATTCCAGTTTCCCTTGTAGCCTGCTGTGTCGTGTCTGCATCTCCTGCTAACAGATAAGACATTTTCTTCTTTTGTGTTTGTGCTATAATTTTGCATTTTGTCCTGCTCTTCTGTGGGGGCCTTCAGGGTCCCCTCCGGGGGCTTCTGCCTTCTCAGTTTTGTTCAGCCACTGATGTTTGTACTTTTGCTTTTTCCAGTTTTTTCAGTGGCTGCTGTTTTGATTTTGTTACACCAGAGAGCTAATTTAGGTGGTAGAGGTCGTGTGATCTCAGGTGTTTTTGAAATTAGTAGAGTTGGTGCTTTTCAGGGTTTTCTGGGATTGCAGTAAGTACCCTTCCTATCCTTTTCTATTTAGTTAGTTTGGGCCCCAGCGTTTGCTCATACTATTTTCTTTCTGTGTCAGTATTTCATCTTGTCTAACCGCCATTACATGTTTGGGGCTTTCTATTGTCTTTGGGGTTCTGCTCCGGGGCAGATAGCTTTCCTATATCTATCTTTAGGTGTAGTTAGTTTCTCAGGCTGTGACGAGGCGTCTAGGACCAACGTAGGAACGCTCCACGGCTGCCTCTAGTTGTGGTGGTTAGTCAGGGTACTGCAATCTCATAGATTCCAACTGCTCTGGTGTATTGCCTTTTTTTGCCTGCACTCCTCAGCTACCGAAACATAACAAAAACACCACTTGCTACCAGTTTCTGTACCTGCTGAGCTATAGCCGACTCTTGAGCTGAACTAAGAGGATACTGTCTCTGTTGGGGCAGGATTGCACCTGGCTTTAATTTGACCATGACTGGCTGCACCCTTAATCTGCCCACATCTGTTTTATCTGAAGCCCAGAAATCATGCGGTATCACACCTTCTAACATTGAAGGAAATTCATTTGTGTCCTCTATACTAGCAACATCTAGTGACATGATTTTACAAAGAGTGCTCGGCTTCAATCTTGGTGTCATAGTGACAGTCCCATCAGGATGATACTCAATATGTGCTTGCAATTTAGACAATACATCACATCCTAAAAGATTACATTGACCCCGTGGTGATACCATTAACTGTGTGTGTACGGTGGTTCCTTGAATTTGCAGGGGAATCTTTTTAGTGACGGGAGCAGGATAGATGGAGAGTTGTAAGGAGTCGCTATAACATGGTGGGAGAAATCACTTTTCCCAAATGGCCAGTCCTCTTCTGTAATTACTGAATTGTCTGCCCCCGTGTCCACTTGGAACTCAACCTCATGTCCCCCTGGTAGGTTCACCTGCACTGTGCAATTAGGAGTGGGGGGTAAGGAGACAAGGGGTTCATGTGCAAGCTACCATTATCCTATGGGAGCGGCCCTAATTTGTCTTGGGGGCCTCTTGCAGGCGGGTCATTTGGATATGGATTAGTTGGGCAGGCTGGATATGGATTGGTTCTTCAATCTCTCCTGAAATGTCCTGGTTTCCTGCATCCATAGCACAATTTCTGTCCATCTCCTGGCACACGTCTCCCCTCCCTATTGTTTGCAGGACGAGTACCTACAGCATGTAACCTTGCACCTCTTTTTGCCTGTGCTAAATCATGTTGTGCCCCTTGTGCTATTCTGGCTAGATCCTCTGCTTTAACTGACCTCCAATCTGGTCTACTTACTTTCACCTTTTCTGCCACTTCCTTTTTCAACCCATTCATATATGCACTTGCCAGTATCCTCTCACTAGTCTTGTTTTCTGGGACAAAACCCATTTCTACCCAAGTTTTTCTTAGGGCCCAGAAATAATCTTTTGGCTCCTCTTCCTTTCCCTGAACTCTGTCTTCTAGTGTAACCTCCTTCTCTGCCTGTCTATCTTTACATGCTTTTTTCAATGCTTCTGTAAACAGAACCCCTGCTGCTGCGTCATTGACTTCTGCATTATCAGGTCCGGTCCTACCAACATAACACTTGTATGTCTCATCTATCAGTCTCGTATCTGGCTTCATCTGCCAATTTCCCTTTCATAAGCGCTTCCAGATCCTGTCTAGTTGCTTTATACGTATCCTGCATTGTAGCTAACATTCTAGCGAATCCCATTGGTGACTGTGAAGGGTCCGGGAGTTGCGTTATTAGAGCCAACTGCTCTGAAGGGCTCCATGGTCTGTATAACACTGCTGTCCGGGGGGCGCCTGGAGCAGGTCCGTCCCCCTCGCCTCCCGCAGCACCCGGGGTACCAGGTACCATTACTGTCCTCATTGGAAATAGATTGGCCGGGGGAGATCTGGGTCAACCACAACCTACACAGACATCTACCGTCAGGGATTTTGCTGTCCACACCTGGGGCAGACCCAACAGTTCGGTCCGTGGGAAGTCTGATACTGGGGTGGAGGTAACGTAGGGGGCAGACAGGAGAGTAAATCAGTCATCCCTGTGTTTATCAGTCTGTAATGTCCGTCTCCTATTTCTTCAGTCTTCCCTTCTAAGTAATCACACGCACTCATCCACATGTTCACTGTTTTCAACAGTCCTTTGTCTCTCAACCATCCATGATGTGAGTTAAAGAACCTTTTCCATTTATCACTGTTCAATTCTCCGTTTTCATTCATGCCTGCTTTACACAATACTTTGTCAATGCCTACAAATGCTTGCTTTCCCTCTCTGCGTACCACTAAATCTTTGGCAGTAATGCCTTCCTTGGCATTTTGGTTCCCCATTTTTGTATCTCCTCACCTAGAAGAGATTCTCCTGTCACTTAGACAATTCTGTCACCAAGACTCTGTCACCAAGACAATTCTGTCACTTAGACAATGGGCCACAAAGGTTTCTGAACCGTTCCAGTGCTTGCTTGCCAAGATTTGTACGCCAACCAAATAAACAATCCGATCACACCAACACCAAGAAAAAAACACATCACAATCATCAGATCCATACTGTCATTTTTCAAAGGAGGAAAGGCAGGACTGACAATTAATCTGAAGGTCTACTGGTTCAAAGGGACCTGAGCCAGGAACACCTGTGAATTACCTGGAAAGCTGACCGCTCGGGGAGGAGGGAGTCCACTATACAGTGATATAGATTTTAGGTAGAATATAATAAGTATTCTTACCTCAGCGCTGTATGTATATCACCAACAGAAAACTCAGCTCATCCCACGTCTCCGGATCGGTCTGGTGTTGTGAATAGGCTGGAAATGAGTTCTGAGCGGAAGTTCCCTCTGGTGGTTACAAACGGTACTGGACTGTCCAGTGAAGATTGTGAGGATTGGGAATCAGGTGTTACTGACTGGTCTTATATAAGGGAGTCGCCTTCCCATCAGGGTTGCCGGTGATCAATTGTTCTGGTCTCAATCCTTGATTCCTGTTTCCTTGGTAGCCTGCTGTGTCGTGTCTGAATCTCCTGCTAACAGATAAGACATTTTCTTCTTTTTGTTTTTGTGCTTGATTTTTGCATTTTGTCCTGCACTTCTGTGGGGGCCTTCAGGGTCCCTTCTGGGGGCTTTTGCCCTCTCTGTTCAGTTCAGCCACTGATGTTTGTACATTTGCTTTTTCCAGTTTTTTCAGTGGCTGCTGTTTTGTTTTTGGTTACACCAGAGAACTAATTTAGGTGGTAGAGGTCGTGTGATCTCAGGTGTTTTTGAAATTAGTAGAGTTGGTGCTTTTCAGGGTTTTTTGGGATTGCAGTAAGTGCCCTTCCTATCCTTTTCTATTTAGTAAGTTTGGGCCCCAATGTTTGCTCATACTATTTTCTGTCTGTGTCAGTATTTCTTCTTGTCTAACCGCCATTACATGTTTGGGGGCTTTCTATGTTCTTTGGGGATCTGCTCCGGGGCAGATAGCTTTCCTCTTTCTATCTTTCGGTGTAGTTAGTTTCTCAGGCTGTGACGAGGCGTCTAGGACCAACGTAGGAACGCTCCACGGCTACCTCTAGTTGTGGTGGTTAGTCAGGGTACTGCAATCTCATAGTTTCCAACTGCTCTGGTGTATTTCCTTTTTTGCCTGCTCTCCTCAGCTACCAAATCATAACAGGTCGGACTTTCTCAGAGTAGATTAATTCAAGGTCCCTGTTCGGGCGCCAGCTGTCGTCACTGCTTGTCTCGTTAACCCTTTCCTCCTCGGAACGTGGTACCAGAGAGAATAAGACACAGACACAAAGTATGCGTCAATAAACTCTGCTCTTTATTGCTGGATAAGGGTCTTATATACACCCCTGAAGCAGGAAGCGGAATTACCATATATGGCGGTTAATACAACTTATCACTAAAATACGTAGAATACTGATTTCAACCGAAAACTCCATTCTTGCCCTTGTCTCCCAGAACTACTCAGGCGGGCGGGGGTGTATTGACCAAAATGAGGAACATCTTATCTTGACTTCTGGTACGCATCAGCCTGTCTGACAGAAAACAAGGCCTTCTGAACTTTAAAAATGCTGGTTCAGCTCTAACAAAATGAATATGGTGAAGTGGATTTTATGGGGCCCATCCAGTATGTGGATTCTAAGGCATAATGGGGTGCATTTGACTTTGCAGCAGGGCTGACATTGCTGTCACTGTGCAGACAAAAGAGTACGGGAGTACAAAGGGAATATGGTGATGTGGATTTTACGGGGCCCATCCAGTATATGGGTTCAAAGGCTTATTGGGGTGCATATGAATTGGTAGCAGGGCAGGCCTTGCATTCAATGTAACTTATTTTATGGAGGCCCTCCCGGACCTCTTATGAAAGCGGTATTGGGGTGCGTTGTAATTCTTGGCAGCCCATCCACTCACAGCATAGGCTACAACAGTCTAGGAGACCCACGGTTTAATAATGGCCCTTTAAGAAGATTAATGCCGCCTGATGCACCAGGAAAAATAGGCTCTGTGACTTTAAGAGTCCCTCCTTCATAAATGAAGCAAGATGGGTCTGCTTATGTGTCACACACCACATGGCCAGCTAGGCTTGTTAAATGTTACAATTACACTTCCCAGTTAATGCATTTGTTTTGGTTGAAATCAATATTAAAGTAGCAAAAACACTTCTAAAACGCTGCATTGGAACATATCCCAAGTGGTGGAGTAACATTTTGGTCTGGGGTTAATTATTTTGCCTTATATACAAGTCATTAACATAGAAAGGATGTGCCTTCACATATTTCGATGCAAAATCAGTTTCGGTTTCGTTTTGGTATGTTTTTGGGTGCATTGGAAACTAAGGCATGAAACTCTGACAACATTGTTTACAGCTGAGAACTAGTAGTCAGAAATGCTTCCAGGGGTGATCCCCATGATGTCCCCGTGTCATTTGAGCAGTGTTTCCATAATTTTCTGACATTTTTAGATCTTTAAAGGCCCCCGGGGGGATCACGGCAAAACTACTCGGGTCTCCCATAGACTTACATTGGGTTCGTTGTTCTATCCGAGTACCCGAGTATTCCAATCTGCTTGACCCGAACAACGAGCACCCGAGCATTTTAGTGCTCGCTCATCTTAATTATAGGTCGTTGAATTTTGGCCAAGGGGGGCTGTGATGGCAATACTTAATTTATTTAAAAAGGTGCCCCCATTGGAGAAATGCTTGTCAGCCTATGCACTCCATTACAAGTCTCATAGACCCACACCTCTACATTGGGCCTACTTCTTAACTCGGTTTCCTGCAATATCTCTTCCTTACCTGCCACTAGATGACTAGGGTTAACGTGTTCTGTACCATTATAGGCCTTGACTTTTCACCAAGGGGGGTTGTGATGGCAATACTTTATTTATTTAAAAAGGTACCCCCCATTGTTGAAACCACATACTTGTTGGCACAGACTTCATAACATTTATGTACCTTAAAGAGCTCACTTGAAAAGCTCCTTTTTTGTTGCGTGGTTGCTCACATTGGACACAATACACTTCATATAAATTTGATAAAGCAATGCTGTTATATAGGCTCAGTATTTCATTACAAATATGTATTTGTCCATTATATTTGTTTATCTCCTTGAGAGCCATAATTTTGGCTGCATGAAATGGTAAGAGTTCAATACAAAAGAGTGATGGCTGAATTCTTGTAGATGCTGAGGAATTAATCAATTTTTGAACTGATAACTTCTTTGAGTGAGACTGCATGTTCTTTCTTTACTGGATTATAAACAGGAAGATAAAAAAATGATCTTATTATTTCTAAATTACTTTGTTGAAACCCTCTGTGATCTTATGGTATCTCCAATATTTACTCCACAGCTGAAAGGAACAGTTAGGGAAAATTTGGCATGGTCACAGTTCTTTTTCCGAACATCTTCACTTTAGTGCACTTCTCTTATATTTCACAAATACATATACACCAGGAGAAAAAGAAGCAAATAGGTGACAATGAATAAAATTATTTTCAATATATTTTATTTAGATAAGTACAAAAGAATCAATTAGAAAATGACATACAAGACAATGGTAATAACGACTCAGAGCAGAATAAACCAAAGGCTCCACAGGGCAAACACTCCCCTCAAAAAGACCCCCATTCCATGTAGTGAAAATAGAGGAACCCTCATATCCTAAAGATGCCAGTGCATATAAAGATATGGGTGGGATAGGTAAGTGTCCTAAAAAGTCGTTGCCAGTGCAGTGACAAATACCAATATATAGGGTTCATAAAGAGCCCATGAATAAAAGAACGCTTACCAATGTAAATGATCCAGAGGGGAGAAGAGTGTCCTGGGCAGGCAGTGTGAGCCCCCGACGCGCGTGTCGTGTGCCCTAAAGCACACTTCCTCAAGGGGAATGTACTGATTTTCCCATAGAAGGACCTTTAAAAGAGCATGTGATCGCATCACATGATCAGTTCTGACCAATAATAGTGCACATTGTGGCGCATGCGCACGGTAAATCGCAGGTCCTTGAAACATGTGAAGAAAACGTCAGGGCGCCAGTGCGCACACACAAGGCACCCTGTGAGACGTTCCCCACATGCCAGGAGCGGCGAAACGCCGCGGCACATGCGCACTGCACCAACAGTGTATGGAACAACGTACAAAGTGTATATATGGTAGTTTAAATGAAAAAACAAATGCACAATCATAAGATACAAAGGGGCTCCTAGTGATGCAGCATACAATATAGATATAACATGAGTCATAGCAATGCATCAACAAACATGTGCATCCAAACCAATGAATTTATAAATAGCAATAATATACAATTCAAGAGTGGACAAAAATTGATCTGGAGATGAAACATCATATGTTTAAGAATATTTTCATATAGTCGTAGAACATGAGAGCCGATGTAGAAGGTCCAACTAAATGGAAAATGGAAAAATAAATAGGTAATAAGCAACACATAACTAAAAAAAGAACAAATAAGAAAACATGATAAAACCAATAAAAGATAAAAAAGCACACATACCAAAAAGGTATCGAGGGTAGAACAAGAGGAAAGGCAGGAACATATTATATACCATCATCAATCATTATAGACAAAGTAAACAAGGATTTAGAAAACTCATAGAAAAGGTGAAAACGACAGTCTCATTTAGACCCCGAGGAGTCAATGTATCCAGAGTAACAATCCATCTGGCTTCGGCTTGAGCGAGCCTTTTCTTGTAGTCACCCCCCTAATACCTAAATGTATCACATCAATGCCTCTTACTTTAAATGATGAAGGCTCACAATTATGATGGTAGAAGAAATGACAGGGGATGGTTTTTAAATTTACAGGGTCGGTCGCCGTCTTGGCCGCGCAAATGTCCCGCACATGCTCCCTAGTCCTTATCCTCAGTTCCCTTGATGTTAAGCCTATATGTTATGAATGTTTTAGAAATGAATTCTGAGCAGAAGCTCCCTCTGGTGGTTACAAACAGTACTGAACCATTCAATGAGGATTGGCAATCAGGAATCACGGACTGGCTGGATATAAGGGAGGTTTCCCCCCATCATGGTTGCCGGTGATCAATTGTTCTTGTCTCAACGTTGTTTCCTGGTTCACTTGGAAGCTTGCTGAGTCTTGCCTCTTCTCCTGCTCTCAGATAAGATATTTTCTGTTTTTTGTTTTTGTGCTTGCCATTTGCAATTTTCTCTGCATTTCTGTGAGGTTGGCCAGGTTCCCCTCCTCGGGGGGCTTGGGCACATCTCGGTTCCTCTGGAGCCACTGTTGTTTGTTCATTTGCCTTTTCCAGTTTTTTCTGTGGCTGCGGCTTAGTTTTGTTACACCAGAGAACTAATTTAGGTGGTAGAGGTTGTGTGATCTCAGGTGTTTTTGCAATTAGTAGCGTTGGCTTTTTTTAGGGTTTTTTTTGGATTGCAGTAAGTATCCTTCCTATCCTTTTCTGTCCAGGCAGATTGGGCCCCAGCGTTTGCTCATACTATTTTCTGTCTGTGTCTGTATTTCCTCTTGTCTAACCACCATTACATGTTTTGGGGCTTCCTATGTTCTTTGGGGAGCTGCTCCGGGGCAGATAGCTTTCCTCGTTCTATCTTTAGGTGTAGTTAGCCTCTCAGGCTGTGACGAGGCGTCTAGGACCAACATAGGAACGCTCCACGGCTGCCTTTAGTTGTGGTGGTTAGTCAGGGTACTGCAATCCAGTAGATCCCAACCTCTCTGGTGTATTGCCGTTTTTGCCTGCTCTCCTCAGCTACCAAAACATAACAGTATCACCGGCCAAACTGAAAGTTATATGGTACTCACAGAAGGGAAAAATAGTGTGGAAAGAAAAAAGTTGTCAGAGTTGTCAGAGATTTTTTTTTGTTGCATTTTTTTTCCCTCTTTTTCTCTGGGTGCTGAGGAGGATTTTTTTTTTCTCTCAATGGAGTTTGCACAGTTGTCTGGCCGTGTGGATCAGCTTGCCACTGAAGTTCGGAGTATTGCTACCTATCTTGCAGGGTTGCCGGTTGTGGAACCTAGGATCCCCATGCCAGATTTGTTTTTGGGGGATCGAGCTAAATTTCTGAATTTCAAAAATAACTGTAAGTTGTTTTTTGCCTTAAAACCTAAGTCCTCAGGGAACGCAGCACAGCAGGTTTAAATTGTCATCTCTCTCCTGCGCGGCGATCCTCAGGATTGGGCTTTTTCCCTGACACCTGGGGACCCTGTTTTGAGTAATGTTGATGCATTTTTTCTGGCTCTGGGGTTATTGTACGATGAACCTAATGTCACTGATCAAGCTGAAAAAACCTTGTTGGCATTAAATCAGGGGCTTGAGGACGCTGAGTTGTACTGTCAGAAATTCCGAAAGAGGGCAGTTCTGACCAAATGGAATGATGATGCTTTGGCAGCCCTTTTTCGGAAGGGTCTGTCAGAGAATGTAAAAGATGTTATGGTGGGTTTCCCTGCTCCCTCTGGTCTCAATGATTCTATGTCATTGGTAATTCAAATTGACAGACGTTTGCGTGAGCGTAGAGGTATGCGTGGAATGGTGTTGCCTTGTGAACCAGCTTCTGAACCCATGCAGTGTGATAGAGTGGCTTCTGGGGCACAGCGTCATGAGTTTCGAAAACGCAATGGGTTATGTTTCTACTGTGGTGATGCCTCTCATGCTATTTCAGTCTGCCCTAAGCGGGGAAGACATTTTGCACGCTCAGTTGACTTGGGTAGTGTTCAGACTAAATTTCTGTTGACTGTTACCCTGATTTGCTCCCTGTCCACATTTTCTGCTCAGGCTTTTGTTGATTCGGGAGCAGCTATTAACCTGATGGATTTTAATTTTGCTAAACGTTGTGGGTTTCCCTTGATACCCCTATGGAAGTCTCTTCCCCTACTGGGGATTGATTCTACCCCTTTGGCTGAGAATAAACCCCAGTTCTCTACTCAGGTGATAATGAGGGTTGAACCTGATCATCAGGAGAGTTGCAAATTTCTGGTGCTGTATAATCTGCATGACATTATTGTACTAGGTTTCCCTTGGTTGCAGTCTCATAATCCTGTTTTGGATTGAAAATCTGTGTCTGTAACCATTTGGGGCTGCCAATGTGTTAATGCCAACACTCCTGTTTTTTCTGCCTCTCCCCAGGCTCAAGATGTGCCTGACTTTTTGACTGATTTTTCTGATGTGTTTAGCGAAAGTAAATCTGCATCCTTGCCCCCCCATAGGAGCTATGACTGCGCTATTGAATTAGTGCCTGGTAGTAAATTCCCTAAAGTTCGCCTTTTTAACTTGTCTGTACCTGAACATGACGCTATGCGGTCTTATATCAAGGAATCATTGGAGAAGGGTCATATCAGACCATCCTCTTCACCCTTGGGTGCCGTTTTTTTCTTTGTGGCCAAAAAGGATGGTTCATTAAGGCCGTGTATTGATTATCGTCTCTTGAACAATATCACTATGAAATATCCATTATCCGTTACCCTTGATTTCTGACCTGTTTTCCAGGGTGAAAAGTGCTACTTGGTTTACCAAGCTTGACCTCAGGGGGGCGTATAACCTTATTCGCATTAAGTATGGGGATGAATGGAAGATGGCGTTTAATACCCCAGAGGGGCATTTTGAGTACCTAGTGATGCCCTTTGGGCTCACTAATGCTCCTTCCGTCTTCCAGTCCTTCATGAATGACATTTTCAGGGATTTTGTGGATAAATTTCTGATTGTTTATTTGGATGATATCTTGATTTTTTCCAATGACTGGGACTCTCATGTGAAACATGTTCGGACTGTGTTCCAGATTTTGAGAGAGAATGCTCTGTATGTGAAGGGATCAAAGTGTCTTTTTGGCATACAGAGGATGTTCTGTCCAGCCATATAATTGCTGTCTAGAAAGTCTAGTCATTGTGTTTATGTCTCCAATTGTTATAGACATTGTAATTTTTGAATGTATTGGTCTTTCATACATTTTATGTTGTAAGGTAACAGCGCCACCTGCTGGCTGTTTGATGCATAGATTCTAGTTTAATTTGTAATGTCTTGTGGGAAGTTCCAAGAGCATTGTGGGATTGTTCCTGTTGCATCATGGTCTTGTTTATCACACTGTGAAGAGGAACAGCAGCCATTATTCTCCATGTGTCTTAGGAGAAACTACATCACTTGTGTTCTTCATGTTTCTTAAACAGCCTGCTCTAAGCATAGTCGGTAAGCACTATCTAGGTGTTATAATCCTGTGTTTATCAGTACGCTTGTTGTACTAAGTAGGTAATAATCAGTTTGTGTATTCTGTATATTGTAAACTATTTGTGTTTCATGCTCTGTGCAGTTATATATTCTGAAATGCTCTTATTATTGCATTCTATAGTTTTATCTTTTCCTGTCACATCTGCAATCAATAAAAGAAGGTTACAATTTTACAGCCTCTTTTTCTTAAAGAAGACAGGGGGTTTAGCTACATGTCTCATCACACACCCTGCTAACGTGCATGAGGACAGAATAGTAAAACGACTGCTGAGAACAAGCTCAGAAGATCAGACATACAGAGCCCCCATTATCCAAGCATACGGTTATTGCATGCGGATATTGCAGCAACCTCTTAACGGTCGGACCAAATAATCGGACCATGCAGAGCCCGCCATTATCCACGCAGAGCCGACAAAGGGATATCACAGTAGTCGCCCAACTGTCGAATCATGTCTCAAGGACGAGCATCCTCTTTCAAGACGATATCACGAGTTGGTTCCTCCAAGACATCATCCGTCAGCAATGCCGCCGCTATTGCCCGCGCAAAGGCTGAAGCGGCAAAAGCAAGAAGCACCTTTGCTGAGCAGGAGATAGAATTGAAACTACAACAAGCATGCCTGGATGCAGAAAAGGCACACCAACAAGCATGCCTGGATGCAGAAAAGGCACGCCAGGACGCAGAGAAAGCGCGCCTTGAAGCAACATTACAGAAACTTGCTATTGAAAAAGAAACAGCAGCTGCCATAGCAGAAGCAGAAGCCCTAGAAACTGCCGTATATTCCGACGGTGAACACAGCAGACACAGCAGTGTGCTAGGTCTACAACGAGTTACTCACGATCCATTGCAGCGTACTGCAGAGTACGTCCATCGACATTCCAAACCAAATGACGATCCAGACCCACAGGCGAAGACAGAGCATTTTGTCAACAAGCCAAGCCAACCAGATAATTCGGACCCCCAGAAAGCCAACTATCAGTGTCCCTACCGAAAGCAAGGAGATACACATTGGGATGATACTGACTACAATAATCTTTCTCCAGAGCAGAAGGTCCGAAATCTGTCCCGGTTTAAAGAGAATCCCTTCGCTTCAGAAAGGTACTACAGCAGTTGGACGAAACCAGAGACACCTAACAGGTATGATCGCACAGCACACGTACTCTGACAACACTCCATCAGCTGGCACCAGTGCCAATCAAGCCACAATGGACTTTGCCAAGTTCCTTGCTTGACGTGAGTTGATCACTAAGGGACTTGTAAAGTTCAGCGATCGCGCTGAAAACTACAGGGCTTGGCGAGCCTCCTTCAAAAATACCATAAGAGACATAGGTCTATCATGTAGTGAAGAAGTGGATCTCTTGGTAAAATGGCTAGGAAGTGAGTCCGCCGAACACGCAAAGAGAATCAGAGACATTAATATAAATTATCCAGATGTCGGCCTCAAAAGAATTTGGAATAGACTTGATGAATGCTATGGCTCAGTAGAGGTTATAGAAAATGCCTTGTTTAAAAGAATAGAGGATTTTCCTAGAATAGCAAACAAGGATTATTCTAAGCTCAGAGAATTAACTGACTTATTAATGGAGTTGTGTGTAGCAAAAGCAGAAGGAGATCTTGTGGGGTTGACATATCTCGACACTACTAGAGGTGTGAACCCCATAGTTCAGAAACTCCCATATAACCTGCAAGACAAATGGGTTACATATGGATCTAGGTATAAACAGACTTACAATGTACCGTTTCCTCCATTCGATGTGTTTGTAGATTTTGTCTCAGAACAAGCAAAAATTAGAAATGACCCTAGCTTTGATTTCATGCCGTCATGTGCCAATAACTCTGTTAGCAAACCTCGTAGAACAACTGTAGAGGTCCACAAAACTAACATTTCTCCCACAGGTCCAGTTCACAAAGAGTTCAGCTCCGGTCAAGGAGAAGACAAATCCAAGGATCCAAGCAGACAGTGTCCCTTACACAAGAAGCCACATTCCTTACTTAAGTGCAGGGCTTTCAGAGAAAAGTCATTGGAGGAAAGGAAGGCCTTCCTTAAGGAGAATCGCATCTGCTACAAATGCTGCTCTTCAACATCCCACTTTGCCAGGGACTGTGAGGTTAGTGCAAGGTGTACCGAATGTGACAGCACCGAACATAACTCAGTTCTACACCCTGGATCACCATCAGATACTTTGCCCCAAGAGCATAGCGGGGAGCTGAATGACTTAAATACTGACACTCCAGCCATTACTTCTAAGTGTACAGAAGTTTGTGGAAATCTCATGGGAGGCAAGTCTTGCTCTAAAATTTCCCTAGTGAGAGTCTACCCGGCAGACGAAAAGGACAAAGCCATCAAAGTGTACGCGATTTTAGATGATCAGAGTAATAGGTCACTAGCCAAGTCTGCCTTCTTTGATAGCTTTAACGTCAGAGGACCCAGCGCCCCCTACTCTTTAAAAACCTGTGCCGGTATAATAGAGACAGCTGGTAGGAGAGCAACAGGATACGTAGTCGAATCTATAGATGGCCAAATGTGTCTGCCCATACCAACCATATTGGAATGTAACCAGATTCCTGACAACAGGTCAGAGATACCTACGCCTGAAGTGGCATCGTACCATCCTCATCTGAAGCGTATAGAACGCCTGATTCCTAACCTTGACCCAGAGGCTCAAATAATCTTGCTCTTAGGGAGAGATATTCTACAAGTTCACAAGGTTAGACAACAGATCAATGGCTCACACAATGCTCCATATGCTCAGAGACTCGACCTTGGTGGGTCATTGTAGGAGAGGTCTGTTTAGGAGGTACACACAAACCGACAGTAGTTAACAACATGTTTACCAGGACTCTCGAGAATGGACGTCCATCTCTCCTTCAACCATGTGAAAATCACTACTTCATAAAGGAGCTGCTACACAGTACTTCAGCACCAAGTATCTTAGCGAGTAGTGCCAATGATGATTGCATTTAGAATTGGGACCAAGATCACCTTGGGTGTACAGTCTTCCACAAGACCAAAGAAGATAATCGTATAGCAATGTCATTTGAAGATAAACTGTTCCTAGAGATGATGGAGCAATGAATGGTGCAGGACAAAACGAAGAACTGGATTGCACCTCTACCCTTCAAGCCTCAAAGACAATGCTTGCCTAACAACAGAGAACAAGTTTACAAAAGATTTGTCTCCCTCAGGCACAGCTTCCATAATAAACCAGAGATGAAAGGTCATTTCTTTACCTTCATGGAGAAAATATTTAAAAACGGTCATGCAGAGTTAGCACCTACACTTCAAGACGCTGAAGAACGTTGGTACCTGCCTCTGTTTGGAGTGTATCACCCGAAAAATCCAGGTCAAATCAGAGTAGTATTTGATTCGAGTGCTAAGTATGAAGGTGTTTCATTGAATGATGTCTTGTTATCAGGCCCGAATCTGAACAACAAACTTTTAGGAGTGCTTATCCGTTTTCGTAGAGACTCCATTGCATTCACAGCAGACATCCAACAGATGTTCTACTGCTTCTTTGTTAAAGAGGAACATAGAAATTTCTTGAGATTCTTGTGGTTCAAGGATAACGATCCTTCCAAAGAGATTACGGAGTATCGTATGAAGGTACATATTTTTTGTAATAGTCCTTCTCCTGCAGTAGCCATCTATGGGCTGAGACACGCGGCTCAAGAGGTTGAAGCAGAGTATGGAACGGATGCCAGACTGTTTATAGAGAAAGATTTCTATGTGGATGACTGTTTGAAATCGATGCCAACAAATGAGACCGCGATTAGTCTTCTGAAAAGAGCCAAGGACATGCTCGCTGTATCTAACCTGAGGTTGCACAAGATCGCTTCTAACAGCAAGGAAGTGATGGAAGCCTTCCCTCCTGAGGATCATTCAAGTGACTTGAAGAATTTAGATCTAGGCATAGACTCCCTACCGATGCAGCGGAGCCTCGGCCTACTATGGGACATAAAAGCTGATACCTTCACCTTCCAGGTTAACAAAGAAGATAAACCCTTTACTCGCAGAGGAGTACTGTCTACCATAAGCAGTTTGTATGACCCACTGGGGTTTGTAGCTCCTGTAGTCATCGAGGGCAAGGCTATGTTAAGAGAGTTCACCACAGAGGTGACGAACTGGGATACTCCTCTTCCCACAAAAGAGAAAACCAAGTGGATGAGCTGGAGAAATTCCCTCACAGCCTTGTCAAGTCTTCATATAACACGTTCGTATGTGTCTGTACCGAGTACCAAGATAGAGACACAAACCCTTTGTGTGTTCTCCGATGCTTCAATCAAAGCAATTGCTGCGGTAGCCTATTTGAGGACGATAGACACAAGTCAACAATGCCATGTAGGGTTTGTCATGAGCAGAGCAAAACTAACACCGCTCCGTGAACACACCGTACCACGCCTGGAACTTTGTGCCCCCGTGTTAGCAGTCGAGTTGGCAGAACTCATTGCTATGGAAATGAATCTAGAAATTAAAGACTTTGAGTTCTACACTGACAGCAGGATAGTACTTGGGTACATCCATAACGAAGTGAGACGCTTCTATGTCTATGTTTGCAACAGAGTGCTAAGAATTCGAAGGTCTACCTCACCTGAACAATGGAAATATATGCCTACACATCTCAACCCTGCGGACCAGGCTACCAGATTTGTTGCTGCCAATCGCCTCAAAGACACAATTTGGTTTACAGGCCCTGAGTTTTTGTGTAGGACATTGCCCAACATGACAGAAACGTCCTTGTTTGAACTAGTAGAGCCACATGCTGACGTTGAAATTCGCCCTCAAGTGTCTGCGTTACATACTGAAACTTTGAAGCGCCACCTGGGATCTCAGCGATTCAGTAGGTTCTCTACTTGGAATTCACTTGTTCGTGCCATCGCCTGCCTGACCCACATAGCTCAGTCTTACAAGGACCGTCACAGGAGTCGATGGAGACAAGTGCAGAGTCTCTCCAATGCTTTTTGGGACAAGTGGAAAAAACAGTACCTGCCTACCCTGCAGCAGAGGAAAAAGTGCAAACCAGCAAGCCTAACCTCCAGCCTGGCAATGTAGTACTAATGAAAGACTGTCAGTCTCGGAGAAATGAAGGGCCATTAGGTCTCATTACTCAGACATTCAAAAGTAAGGATGGAATCGTACGTAAGGTGGAAGTAAAAATAGGGAAACAAAGCGAGACCAAATTGTTCGTCAGGCCAGTAGGGGAACTCGTTCTGCTGTTCTCGTCCAATAAACACAATAGTGACGTCGGCTGACGTCAAGCGGGGAGTGTTCTGTCCAGCCATATAATTGCTGTCTAGAAAGTCTCGTCATTGTTTTTATGTCTCCAATTGTTATAGACATTGTAATTTTTGAATGTATTGGTCTTTCATACATTTTATGTTGTAAGGTAACAGCGCCACCTGCTGGCTGTTTGATGCATAGATTCTAGTTTAATTTGTAATGTCTTGTGGGAAGTTCCAAGAGCATTGTGGGATTGTTCCTGTTGCATCATGGTCTTGTTTATCACACTGTGAAGAGGAACAGCAGCCATTATTCTCCATGTGTCTTAGGAGAAACTACATCACTCGTGTTCTTCATGTTTCTTAAACAGCCTGCTCTAAGCATAGTCGGTAAGCACTATCTAGGTGTTATAATCCTGTGTTTATCAGTACGCTTGTTGTACTAAGTAGGTAATAATCAGTTTGTGTATTCTGTATATTGTAAACTATTTGTGTTTCATGCTCTGTGCAGTTATATATTCTGAAATGCTCTTATTATTGCATTCTATAGTTTTACCCTTTCCTGTCACATCTGCAATCAATAAAAGAAGGTTACAATTTTACAGCCTCTTTTTCTTAAAGAAGACAGGGGGTTTAGCTACATGTCTCATCGCACACCCTGCTAACGTGCATGAGGACAGAATAGAGGATCTCATTTCTGGGATTCATTTTGTCTCCATCTGTTATTGAAATGGACCCGGTCAAGGTTCAGGCCATCTGTGATTGGGTCCAACCTACTTCTTTAAGGGCTCTTCAGAGATTCTTGGGTTTTGCCAATTTTTATCGTAAATTTATTGGTAATTTCTCTGTTATTGTTAAACCATTGACCGATTTGACCAAAAAGGGTTCTGATGTGGTGAATTGGCCTCCTGAGGCAGTCTCTGCGTTTCAGGAACTTAAACAGAGATTCACTTCTGCTCCTGTTCTACGGCAGCCTGATGTTTCTCTGCCATTTCAGGTGGAGGTTGATGCCTTTGAAATTGGGGCAGGTGCCGTTTTGTCCCAAAGAGATCCTGAGACCTCTAAAAGTAACCCTTGTGCTTTTTTCTCTCGAAAATTTTCTCCAACTGAACGTAATTATGACGTGTGTAATCGGGAGTTATTGGCCATGAAGTGGGCTTTTGAAGAGTGGAGACATTGGCTGGAGGGAGCCAAACATCAGGTGGTTGTCCTCACGGACCATAAGAATCTGATTTATCTGGAATCAGCCAAGCGACTTAATCCTAGACAGGCCAGGTGGGCCTTGTTTTTCACACGTTTTAATTTTGTGGTTTCCTTTCTTCCTGGCACTAAGAATGTTAAGGCGGATGCCCTCTCGAGGAGTTTCCTTGCGGACTCTCCTGAGTTATCTGATCCTGCTGTTATTTTGAAAGAGGGTGTAGTTCTTTCCGCCATCTCTCCCAATTTGAGACTTGCTCTGGAGGGGTGTCAGGAGGATAAACCCGAGCGCTGCCCTGTTGGGAAATTGTTTGTCCCAGACCAGTGGAAGAAGAGTGTGATGTCTGAGATTCATTGTTCCGCGTTAGCCGGTCATCCCGGAATTTTTGGTACCAGAGATTTGGTGAGTCGGTCCTTTTGGTGGCCTACTTTGTCTCGTGACGTCAGGGAGTTTGTGCAGTCCTGTGGGACTTGCTCTCGCTCCAAGCCTTGCTCTCGCTCTAGTGGTTTGTTGATGCCATTGCGTGTGCCCAAGAGACCATGGACCCATATCTCTATGGATTTTATTTCCGACCTCCCTGTTTCTCAGAGAATGACCGTTATCTGGGTGATTTGTGATAGGTTTTCCAAGATGATACATCTTGTGCCATTACCTAAGTTGCCTTCCTCCTCCTGAATTGGTGCCTTTGTTCCTTCAGCACGTGGTTCGGTTACACGGCATTCCTGAGAACATTGTGTCTGACAGAGGAGTCCAGTTTGTTTCCAGATTTTGGAGGACTTTTTTTTCTAAACTTGGTGTTCAATTGTCTTTCTCCTCTGCTTTTCATCCTCAGACCAATGGACAAACTGAGAGAACAAACCAGACATTGGAGACTTATCTGAGATGCTTTGTGTCTGCTGATCAAGATGACTGGGTCTCTTTTTTGCCTTTGGCTGAGTTTGCTCTTAATAATAGGGCAAGCTCTGCCACTTTGATGTCTCCATTTTTCTGCAATTTTGGGTTTCACCCTCGATTTTCTTCGGGACAGACGGAGGCTTCTGTCTGTCCTGGTGTTGACTCTGTTGTGGAGCGTATGCAGCAGATTTGGGACCAGGTAGTTGAGAGGTTGTCCCTCTCTCAGGAGAAGGCCCAGCGGTTTGCCAACCGGCATAGGACTGATGGTCCTCGGTTTAAAGTGGGGGACTTGGTCTGGTTGTCCTCAAGAAATATCCCTATGAGAGTTGCATCTCCTAAGTTTAAGCCTAGGTTTATTGGACCTTATAAGATCATGGAGATTCTTAATCCTGTTTCCTTTCGTTTACTTCTTCCAGGGACATTTAAGATCCATAACGTGTTCCACAAGTCCTTATTGAAGAGGTTTGTCGAGCCAGTGGTTCCTATGGCTGCGCCCCCTGACCCTGTTTTGGTTGAGGGCAATCTGGAGTATGTGGTTGAGAAAATATTGGATTCTCGTTTTTCTAGACGGAAACTCCAGTATTTGGTTAAGTGGAGAGGTTATGGTCAGGAGGACAATTCTTGGGTGTTTGCTTCGGACATCCATGCTAGGAGACTGATCCGTGCGTTATCACAGAGCTCATCCTGACTGACCTGGTTGCACAAATGAGGGTTCGGTGACCCTTCCTCAAGGGGGGGGTACTGTTATGAATGTTTTAGAAATGAATTCTGAGCAGAAGCTCCCTCTGGTGGTTACAAATGGTACTGAACCATTCAATGAGGATTGGCAATCAGGAATCACGGACTGGCTGGATATAAGGGAGGTTTCCCCCCATTATGGTTGCCGGTGATCAATTGTTCTTGTCTCAACGTTGTTTCCTGGTTCACTTGGAAGCTTGCTGAGTCCTGCGTCTTCTCCTGCTCTCAGATAAGAAATTTTGGGTTTTTTGTTTTTGTGCTTGCCATTTGCAATTTTCTCTGCATTTCTGTGAGGTTGGCCAGGTTCCCCTCCTCGGGGGGCTTGGGCGCCTCTCGGTTCCTCTGGAGCCACTGTTGTTTGTTCATTTGCCTTTTCCAGTTTTTTCTGTGGCTGTGGCTTAGTTCTGTTACACCAGAGAACTAATTTAGGTGGTAGAGGTCATGTGATCTCAGGTGTTTTTGCAATTAGTAGCGTTGGCTTTTTTTAGGGTTTTTTTTGGATTGCAGTAAGTATCCTTCCTATCCTTTTCTGTACAGGCAGATTGGGCCCCAGCGTTTGCTCATACTATTTTCTGTCTGTGTCTGTATTTCCTCTTGTCTAACCGCCATTACATGTTTGGGGGCTTCCTATGTTCTTTGGGGATCTGCTCCGGGGCAGATAGCTTTCCTCTTTCAATCTTTAGGTGTAGTTAGCCTCTCAGGCTGTGACGAGGCGTCTAGGACCAACATAGGAACGCTCCACGGCTGCCTTTAGTTGTGGTTAGTCAGGGTACTGCAATCCAGTAGATCCCAACCTCTCTGGTGTATTGCCGTTTTTGCCTGCTCTCCTCAGCTACCAAAACATAACACCTATATATATTTTTGAACAGCCACAAGTGGCATAATAAATGACATTCGATGTATTACATGAAATACGATGTCGAATATCGAATGTCTTCGTGCCATCTGAGGACTGGAAAGTGGAGCAGCACAGGACATTTGCGCAGGCAAGACAGCGACCCCTCGGAATTGTACCAGGAGTGGGGCCACGGGATCCGAAAGGATGACTAACACTGGGCACATAGTGGCTTTGAACGAGGAGGTCACGTAAATTATTAGACCTTCTCGCAGTCATAGATGGCAATTCGTCATGGGACAAACCCAAACGAGATTCAGCACGCAAAACAGACCAGTGTTTATTTAAGATAGATCTCATCTCCTCCCATGCATGGTTATAGGTTGAAATAAACCTTAAAGGTCCCTTATCCCTAGATTTCGTTTCCGTTTTTTTAGGACACAACAAAGTGTCACGTGGGGTGGACCTAGCTCTCCTGTAGCCCCGTTTAATGCACCTATTTGAATACCCCCGATTTTGGAAACGTGCTGTTAAATCTGAGGCCTGTGCCTCAAACCTGGTGTCTGAAGAGCAGATTCGCCTCGCGCGCAGGAACTGTTCGACCGGGACGGCTCTAATGGTGGAAGGGTTGTGAGCAGATGACACATGAATCAGAGCATTCACTGAGGTTGGTTTACGATACATATCCGTATGAATGCGTCCGCACTCATCGACCTCAAAAGTGATATCAAGAAAATTAATCCTATGAAGATCATAGGAATATGTAAGATGGATGTTGAATGAGTTCTGATTCAGCGTCCCCATAAAATCCCCGAGCTGCTCCACCGTACCGTCCCACAAAAATAAAATGTCATCAATATTCCTATGCCAGCACAGCACATGGGAAACGCCCGGCACGCCTCCATCACCAAAAACCAACCTCTCCCAGGAACCCAAGAAGAGGTTGGCGTACGAAGGCGCACAGGTCGCGCCCATGGCTGTGCCGCGTTTCTGTAGGTAAAACTGGTCTTTAAACACAAAAAAATTATGTGTGAGGACGAAGTGCAGCAGCTCGAGGATTAGCTCACACAAAGAGCCGTCCAGGTCGGAGGCCCCCAGGAAGAGGTGAACCGCATCCAAACCCAGGGAATGTTCAATGCACGTGTACAGACTCTCGACATCTGCGGTCACTAAAAGTGTGCCTGGGTCCACAAGGATGCCATCCATCCGAGCCAGGGCGTCCGTAGTGTCACGTATATAAGATGGTAACGTCTCCACCAAGGGTTTAAGATAAAAGCCAATAAATTGACAAACCCGATCAGAAGGACCGTCAATACCGGACACTATGGGGCGCCCTGAGGGTCAAGGGCATCCTTGTGGACCTTCGGCAAGAGATAAAAAGTGGGAGTCCTAGGGCACTTCACAACCAAACCATCAAAAACCTGCTTAGTAATGATGGTATTATCAAAAGCCAAATTGAATATGCATTGTAAGTCAAGGGAGAATGGGATCAGAGGACTGGAGGTCAGTTTAGTATATGTATTGATATCTCTCAACTGGCGAAAAGCTTCCCTTTCATATTTAGTATGAAGCCAGATGACAATGTTTCCCCCCTTGTCCGCTGGTTTAATAACCACATCTGAAAGAGATTGTAATTCAGTAATAGCTCGGCGTTCCTCAGAAGTGAGGTTATCGTAACGTTGTCGCGTGGACAGCCTCTTAAAGTCCTCAATTACCAATTTAGTGAAGACCTCAATAGCCGGGCTGAGGGACAAGGGGGGAAACCTTGCCGATCTGGGTAAAATGGAAGAAGGAAGCCTATTCAGAGTGGAATCATTCTGTTCACCAAGGAGATCCTCCAGGCTCTGGAGAACCTCCCTTTCAAGTTCACTCATAGGCTCAGGAGATGTCTGTTTGTTGTGGAGTGTCCGTAGAAGCATTTTCCGTGCAAAAAGGTGCAAATCTTTCAGGGCTACAAAATAGTTAAATAAATTAGTAGGAGAAAAAGAAAGACCCTTAGAAAGGACACGTATTTGTACATTAGTAAGATCATGCATGGAAAGATTAAGCACCTGTAAGCCTCCTTGCGATTGGGAGGAGGTTGATGCCACTGGTCTGTTTTTCGTGTTTTGTCTCGTCATGCGCTTATTGGTATTCCCTGATCCATTATTTGCATTAGATGGTGAGGGTTTAGATGAACAGTTATCGTCACCGAAATTGGATCTCATGGATGCAGATCTAGATCTAGAATGCGATGATCCCCTAAAGCGTGATCTGGACCTGTCATGGGTATTGTACCATTTATAGACACGTAGGCCTTTGTTATCTTCAACATCTCTTTGAAATTTCTTAGCCTTATTAGTTTGTATTTCTTTAACCCATTTTTGTGACAGCACATCCATTTCTTCATTAAATTTTTTTAGGTCATCACTATTCATTTCTTTACGAAGTTTAACCTGTAATTGTTCCATCTCCAACTCTAGAGAGGAAAGGGATTTAGAGTTCATGTCTTTAAGTAATTGCATAAATCCCCTAGAACAGGTGTCAGCGGTAGCCTCCCAATTATTCTTAAATGTCTCATCAGTAATGGGAAAAGACGGGAACACCTGGACTCTAAGTCCTCTTGGTAACAAACCTTTCTGCAAATATTTGTCTAGGAATTCATGATTCCACCAGGTCCGAGTGCGTTTCCTTAATAAATCTTTGAATAGATTAGAAATTTCCTGCAAGTCCTTATTCATACCCTCAGAAGACCCGCCTGAGGAGTCCTGCAAAGAGTCATTAATCAACTCGCGCTATGTTTGATCACGAGCTCTGAAATCCATGGTAGGATAATAGGGCAAACTGTGAAAAACACAGGAAAAATTAGTACATACAAAAATACCCCATAATTTCATACGAATAGTGCCACAGGTGGGAAGCATGAGCCCATATAGTAGAAGCAAAAAGCTACACCCGCTCCAAAGCAACATGCACACCAGGAGAAAAAGAAGCAAATAGGTGACAATGAATAAAATTATTTTCAATATATTTTATTTAGATAAGTACAAAAGAATCAATTAGAAAATGACATACAAGACAATGGTAATAACGACTCAGAGCAGAAAAAAACAAAGGCTCCACAGGGCAAACACTCCCCTCAAAAAGACCCCCATTCCATGTAGTGAAAATAGAGGAACCCTCATATCCTAAAGATGCCAGTGCATATAAAGATATGGGTGGGATAGGTAAGTGTCCTAAAAAGTGGTCGCCAGTGCAGTGACAAATACCAATATATAGGGTTCATAAAGAGCCCGTGAATAAAAGAACGCTTACCAATGTAAATGATCCAGAGGGGAGAAGAGTGTCCTGGGCAGGCAGTGTGAGCCCCCGACGCGCGTTTCGTGTGCCCTAAAGCACACTTCCTCAATGGGAATGTACTGATTTTCCCATAGAAGGACCTTTAAAAGAGCATGTGATCGCGTCACATGATCAGTTCTGACCAATAATAGTGCACATTGTGGCGCATGCGCACGGTGAATCGCAGGTCCTTGAAACATGTGAAGAAAACGTCAGGGCGCCAGTGCGCACACACAAGGCACCCTGTGAGACGTTCCCCACATGCCAGGAGCGGCGAAACGCCGCGGCACATGCACACCGCACCAACAGTGTATGGAACAACGTCCAAAGTGTATATATGGTAGTTTAAATGAAAAAACAAATGCACAATCATAAGATAAAAGGGGCTCCTAGTGATGCAGCATACAATATAGATATAACATAAGTCATAGCAATGCATCAACAAACATTTGCCCTAGGACTCCCACTTTTTATCTTTTGCCGAAGGTCCACAAGGATGCCCTTGACCCTCCGGGGCGCCCCATAGTGTCCGGTATTGACGGTCCTTGTGATCGGGTTTGTCAATTTATTGACTTTTATCTTAAACCCTTGGTGGAGAGGTTACCATCTTATATACGTGACACTACGGACGCCCTGGCTCGGATGGATGGCATCCTTGTGGACCCAGGCACACTTTTAGTGACCGCAGATGTCGAGAGTCTGTACACGTGCATTGAACATTCCCTGGGTTTGGATGTGGTTCGCCTCTTCCTGGGGGCCTCCGACCTGGACGGCTCTTTGTGTGAGCTAATCCTCGAGCTGCTGCACTTCGTCCTCACACATAATTTTTTTGTGTTTAAAGACCAGTTTTACCTACAGAAACACGGTACAGCCATGGGCGCGGCCTGTGCGCCTTCGTATGCCAACCTCTTCTTGGGTTCCTGGGAGAGGTTGGTTTTTGGTGACGGAGGCGTACCGGGCGTTTCCCATGTGCTGTGCTGGCATAGGTATATTGATGACATTTTATTTTTGTGGGACGGTACGGTGGAGCAGCTCGGGGATTTTATGGGGACGCTGAATCAGAACTCATTCAACATCCGTCTTACATATTCCTATGATCTTCGTAGGATTAATTTTCTTGATATCACTTTTGAGGTCGATGAGTGCGGACGCATTCATACGGATATGTATCGTAAACCAACCTCAGTGAATGCTCTGATTCATGTGTCGTCTGCTCACAACCCTTCCACCATTAGAGCCGTCCCGGTCGGACAGTTCCTGCGGGCGAGGCAAATCTGCTCTTCAGACACCAGGTTTGAGGCACAGGCCTCGGATTTAACAGCGCGTTTCCAAAATCGGGGGTATTCAAATAGGTGCATTAAACGGGGCTACAGGAGAGCAAGGTCCACCCCACGTGACACTTTGTTGTGTCCTAAAAAAACGGAAACGAAATCTAGGGATAAGGGACCTTTAAGGTTTATTTCAACCTATAACCATGCATGGGAGGAGATGAGATCTATCTTAAATAAACACTGGTCTGTTTTGCGTGCTGAATCTCGTTTGGGTTTGTCCCATGACGAATTGCCATCTATGACTGCGAGAAGGTCTAATAATTTACGTGACCGCCTCGTTCAAAGCCACTATGTGCCCAGTGTTAGTTATCCTTTTGGATCCCGTGGCCCCACTCCTGGTACAATTCCGTGCGGTCGCTGTCTTGCCTGCGCAAATGTCCTGTGCTGCTCCACTTTCCAGTCCTCAGATGGCACGAAGACATTCGATATTCGACATCGTATTTCATGTAATACATCAAATGTCATTTATTATGCCACTTGTGGCTGTTCAAAAATATATATAGGCTTAACATCAAGGGAACTGAGGATAAGGACTAGGGAGCATGTGCGGGACATTTGCGCGGCCAAGACGGCGACCGACCCTGTAAATTTAAAAACCATCCCCCGTCATTTCTTCTACCATCATAATTGTGAGCCTTCATCATTTAAAGTAAGAGGCATTGATGTGATACATTTAGGTATTAGGGGGGGTGACTACAAGAAAAGGCTCGCTCAAGCCGAAGCCAGATGGATTGTTACTCTGGATACATTGACTCCTCGGGTCTAAATGAGACTCTGTCGTTTTCACCGTTTCTATGAGTTTTCTAAATCCTTGTATACTTTGTCTATAATGATTGATGATGATATATAATATGTTCCTGCCTTTCCGCTTGTTCTACCCTCGATACCTTTTTGGTATGTGTGCTTTTTTATCTTTTATTGTTTTTATCATGTTTTCTTATTTGTTCTTTTTTTAGTTATGTGTTGTTTATTACCTATTTATTTTTCCATTTTCCATTTAGTTGGACCTTCTACTTCGGCTCTCATGTTCTACGACTATATGAAAATATTCTTAAACATATGATGTTTCGTCTCCAGATCAATTTTTGTCTACTCTTGAATTGTATATTATTGCTATTTATAAATTCATTGGTCTGGATGCACATGTTTGTTGATGCATTGCTATGACTCATGTTATATCTATATTGTATGCTGCATCACTAGGAGCCCCTTTGTATCTTATGATTGTGCGTTTGTTTTTTCATTTAAACTACCATATATACACTTTGTACGTTGTTCCATACACTGTTGGTGCGGTGCGCATGTGCCGCGGCGTTTCGCCGCTCCTGGCATGTGGGGAACGTCTCACAGGGTGCCTAGTGTGTGCGCGCTGGCTGGCGCGTGTACACTGGCGCCCTGACGTTTTCTACACATGTTTCAAGGACCTGCGATTCACCGTGCGCATGCGCCACAATGTGCACTATTATTGGTCAGAACTGATCATGTGACGCGATCACATGCTCTTTTAAAGGTCCTTCTATGGGAAAATCAGTACATTCCCCTTGAGGAAGTGTGCTTTAGGGCACACGAAACGCGCGTCGGGGCTCACACTGCCTGCCCAGGACACTCTTCTCCCCTCTGGATCATTTACATTGGTAAGCGTTCTTTTATTCATGGGCTCTTTATGAACCCTATATATTGGTATTTGTCATCGCACTGGCGACGACTTTTTAGGACACTTACCTATCCCACCCATATCTTTATATGCACTGGCATCTTTAGGATATGAGGGTTCCTCTATTTTCACTACATGGAATGGGGGTCTTTTTGAGGGGAGTGTTTGCCCTGTGGAGCCTTTGTTTTTTTTCTGCTCTGAGTCGTTATTACCATTGTCTTGTATGTCATTTTCTAATTGATTCTTTTGTACTTATCTACCGTATTTTTCGGACTATAAGACGCACCGGACTATAAGACGCACCCAGGTTTTAGAGGTGGAAAATAGGGAAAAATATATTTGAAGCAAAAAATGTGGTAAAATATTTAATAACATACTATTATATGTGGTGTTATTATATAGTATGTTATTATGTTGGAAGCTACGGGTAGGAAATGGTGCTGCGGGACCAGTGTGGTGTCTGTAAACTACTATGTGAAGACGCTGGAGGGTGAGTATAAGGCCGGGGTCACACATGCGAGAAACTCACACGATTTCGTGTGAGTCTCTCGCATGAACACCCGGAACTGCCGCTGGCACTCAGACTGGATCGTGCGGCTGCATAGAAATACATGCTGCATAGAAATAGAGACAGATGATAGAGACAGAGTTGATAGAGATAGATGATAGAGATAGATGATAGAGACAGATGATAGAGACAGAGATGATAGAGACAGAGATGATAGAGACAGAGATGATAGAGATGATAGAGACAGATGATAGAGATGATAGAGACAGATGATAGAGACAGAGATGATAGAGACAGGTGATAGAGACAGAGATGATAGAGACAGAGATGATAGAGACAGGTGATAGAGACAGAGATGATAGAGACAGAGATGATAGAGACAGAGATGATAGAGACAGAGATGATAGAGATGATAGAGACAGATGATAGAGACAGAGATGATAGAGACAGATGATAGAGACAGAGATGATAGAGACAGGTGATAGAGACAGAGATGATAGAGACAGGTGATAGAGATAGAGATGATAGAGACAGAGATGATAGAGACAGAGATGATAGAGATGATAGAGACAGATGATAGAGACAGAGATGATAGAGATGATAGAGACAGATGATAGAGACAGAGATGATAGAGACAGATGATAGAGACAGAGATGATAGAGACAGATGATAGAGACAGAGATGACAGACAGAGATGATAGAGACAGAGATGATAGAGACAGAGATGATAGAGACAGAGATGATAGAGACAGATGATAGAGACAGAGATGACAGAGACAGATGATAGAGACAGAGATGATAGAGACAGATTATAGAGACAGATAATAGAGACAGAGATGATAGAGACAGATGATAGAGACAGATGATAGAGACAGAGATGATTGAGACAGATGATAGAGACAGAGATGATAGACAGATGATAGAGACAGATGACAGAGATGATAGAGACAGATGATGGAGACAGAGATGATAGAGACAGACATGATAGAGACAGAGATGATAGAGACAGAGATGATAGAGACAGATGATAGAGACAGATGATAGAGACAGAGATGATAGAGACAGATGATAGAGACAGAGATGATAGAGACAGAGATGATAGAGATGATAGAGACAGATGATAGAGACAGATGATAGAGACAGATGATAGAGACAGATGATAGAGACAGAGATGATAGAGACAGAGATGACAGAGACAGAGATGATAGAGACAGAGATGATAGAGACAGAGATGATAGAGACAGATGATAGAGACAGAGATGACAGAGACAGATAATAGAGACAGAGATGATAGAGACAGATTATAGAGACAGATAATAGAGACAGAGATGATAGAGACAGAGATGATAGAGACAGGTGATAGAGACAGAGATGATAGAGACAGGTGATAGAGATAGAGATGATAGAGACAGAGATGATAGAGACAGAGATGATAGAGATGATAGAGACAGATGATAGAGACAGAGATGATAGAGATGATAGAGACAGATGATAGAGACAGAGATGATAGAGACAGATGATAGAGACAGAGATGATAGAGACAGATGATAGAGACAGAGATGACAGACAGAGATGATAGAGACAGAGATGATAGAGACAGAGATGATAGAGACAGAGATGATAGAGACAGAGTAGAAGGACAGATGATAGAGACAGAGATGACAGAGACAGATGATAGAGACAGAGATGATAGAGACAGATTATAGAGACAGATAATAGAGACAGAGATGATAGAGACAGATGATAGAGACAGATGATAGAGACAGAGATGATTGAGACAGATGATAGAGACAGATTATAGAGACAGAGATGATAGACAGATGATAGAGACAGATGACAGAGATGATAGAGACAGATGATGGAGACAGAGATGATAGAGACAGACATGATAGAGACAGAGATGATAGAGACAGAGATGATAGAGACAGATGATAGAGACAGATGATAGAGACAGAGATGATAGAGACAGATGATAGAGACAGAGATGATAGAGACAGAGATGATAGAGATGATAGAGACAGATGATAGAACAGATGTAGGACAGATGATAGAGACAGATGATAGAGACAGAGATGATAGAGACAGAGATGACAGAGACAGAGATGATAGAGACAGAGATGATAGAGACAGAGATGATAGAGACAGAGATGATAGAGACAGATGATAGAGACAGAGATGACAGAGACAGATAATAGAGACAGAGATGATAGAGACAGATTATAGAGACAGATAATAGAGACAGAGATGATAGAGACAGAGATGATAGAGACAGATGATAGAGACAGAGATGATAGAGACAGAGATAATAATAATAATAATTAATAATCTTTATTTATATAGCGCCAACATATTCCGCAGCGCTTTACAGTTTAACAATTTCAAAACACAAGTCATAGGTAACAACGTTAACAATACAATAATTAAAGCAAAATAAGCCGCCCCTGCTCGTGAGAGCTTACAATCTACAATGAGGTGGGGGAGATACAAAGTACAGGTGTATATATACAATGGTGCATTTACAATGATGGTCCAGCCATCTTGAGGGAGTGAGGGATGGATGGAGATAGTGAATGGGCTACACACACACACTTACACATAGAATGACTTTGGTTAGTGAATGTGATAGGCCGCTCTGAACAAATGTGTTTTGAGGGAGCGCCTGAAACCATGCAAATTGTGGATAGTCCTAATTTCTTGGGGTAGAGCATTCCAGAGGATTGGCGCAGCACGGGAGAATGTTGTGAATGGGTTTGAGATGAGTTCTGAGCAGAGGCTCCCTCTGGTGGTTACAAGCGGTACTAGTGAAGATTGTGAGGACTGGGAATCAGGTGTTACTGACTGGTCTTATATAAGGGAGTCATTTTCCCATCAGGGTTGCCGGTGATCAATTGTTCTGGTCTGAATCCTTCATTCCAGTTTCCCTTGTAGCCTGCTGTGTCGTGTCTGCATCTCCTGCTACCAGATAAGAATTTTTCTTCTTTTGTGTTGTTGCTATATTTTTGCATTTTGTCCTGCACTTCTTTGGGGGCCTTCTGGGTCCCCTCCGGGGGCTTCTGCCTTCTCAGTTTAGTTCAGCCACTGAGTTTTGTTCTTTTGCTTTTTCCAGTTTTTTCAGTGGCTGCTGTTTTGATTTTGTTACACCAGAGAGCTAATTTAGGTGGTAGAGGTCGTGTGATCTCAGGTGATTTTGAAATTAGTAGAGTTGGTGTTTTTCAGGGTTTTCTGGGATTGCAGTAAGTACCCTTCCTGTCCTTTTCTATTTAGATAGTTTGGGCCCCAGCGTTTGCTCATTCTATTTTCTTTCTGTGTCAGTATTTCCTCTTGTCTAACCGCCATTACATGTTTGGGGGCTTTCTATTATCTTTGGGGTTCTGCTCCGGGGCAGATAGCTTTCCTATTTCTATCTTTAGGTGTAGTTAGTTTCTCAGGCTGTGACGAGGCGTCTAGGACCAACGTAGGAACGCTCCACGGCTGCCTCTAGTTGTGGTGGTTAGTCAGGGTACTGCAATCCCATAGATTCCAACTGCTCTGGTGTATTGCCTTTTTTACCTGCACTCCTCAGCTACCGAAACATAACAGGAGAAGTCTTGGAGTCGGGAGTGGGAGGTACGGATTAGTGCAGAGGTTAATCGAACGTTGTTTGCAGAGCGCAGCAGTCGGTTGGGCCGATAGATAGAAATGAGGTAGGAGATGTAGGGGGGTGCTGCACTGTGGAGAGATTTGTGGGTGAGAACCAGTACTTTGAATTGGATCCTATAATGAATGGGCAGCCAGTGTAAGGACTGGCGAAGAGCGGACGCGTCCGAGTACCGATTAGCCAGATGGATGACCCTGGCTGCTGCATTAAGGATGGACTGGAGAGGGGATAGTCGAGTAATGGGGAGGCCAAGTAATAGTGCGTTGCAGTATTCCAGGCGGGAGTGGATCAATGCTACAGTGAGGGTTTTTGTTGTTTCCATTGTGAGGAAAGGGCGGATTCTAGAGATGTTCTTTAGGTGTAGACGGCAAGAGCGGGCAAGAGATTGTATATGGGAGGTGAAGGAGAGATTGGTGTCAAACATAACACCCAGACAGCGAGCCTGCTGCCGGGGTGTTATTATGGTGCCGCCCACAGAGAGGGAAATGTCAGATTTAGGGAGGTTATTAGATGGCGGGAGCAGAAGCAGTTCAGTCTTGGAGAGGTTAAGTTTCAGATAGAGAGCGGACATGATGTTGGAGACTGCGGACAGACAGTCGGTGGATGATTGAGACAGAGATGATTGAGACAGATGATAGAGACAGATGATAGAGACAGAGATGATAGAGACAGATGATAGAGACAGATGACAGAGATGATAGAGACAGATGATAGAGACAGAGATGATAGAGACAGAGATTATAGAGACAGATTATAGAGACAGATTATAGAGACAGATGATAGAGACAGAGATAATAGAGACAGAGATGATAGAGACAGATGATAGAGAGAGAGATGATAGAGACAGAGATGATAGAGACAGATGATAGAGACAGAGATGATAGAGACAGAGATGATAGAGACAGATGATAGAGACAGATGATAGAGACAGATGATAGAGACAGAGATGATAGAGACAGAGTTGATAGAAATGTGACACCTATGCGTTTCATGTGCACATGATGCGCTGCACAAAAAAACGCAAGTGTGAAAGTAGCCTAACCTTTTAATTAATTCTCTGTTGTACAGTGTGTCTGAAGGACCTGTGATGACATCATGAAGAGGCAGGGCTTTGGTCATGTGATGCTCCAGCCAGCCCTCTTCATGACCTCAATCACAGGTCCTTCACAGGAGCATTCAGCTTCCCATCAGCACAGCCCCAGGCTGTCAGGTATGCCAGCTGCTCCTGCTGCCTCCTTCTTCTTCAGACACCGATCTGCCCATCTGCTGCAGGAATCAGGCGCTGGGGAAACTGTGTGGCTTTGTGATCTGCTGCTCCCTGCTCACTGCTCAGCTGATAGGTGGGCGGGGAAGAGGCTGATTAATATTCACTGCACTTAAGTAGGGACCGGGGGTTTCCCCAGGGCTTGTTTCCTGCAGCAGAGGGGATATTTTCTTGCCTCCTGCTGATCCCACTCCACCGCTGCCCACTGCCCCCTCCCCACATGTTACATTTCGACCATAAGACGCACCCACACTTTCCTCCCAAATTTGGAGGAAAAAAAGTGCGTCTTATGGTCCAAAAAATACGGTAAATAAAATATATTGAAAATAATTTTATTCATTGTCACCTATTTGCTTCTTTTTCTCCTGGTGTACATGTTGCTTTGGAGCGGGTGTAGCTTTTTGCTTCTACTATATGGGCTCATGCTTCCCACCTGTGGCACTATTCGTATGCCATTATGGGGTATTTTTGTATTCACAAATACATAGTAGCAGCTGTTTTGTACATTATTTGCCTGTATATCCTGGGAAAGTTGATTGTAATGATTCTCCCCAAGACTCAATGGGTTAAGCTTCTGTTTTTCTGGAAAGGTTGAATAAACATATGATTGCTGTTGATCGTCATATTCTCCTGAAAATAATTCTTCATAGAGGGTCCCATCATACCATAAAAATTACGAAATGTTTGTCGTCCAAGAATATATTTCATACAGCTCTCAACATATTTTCGGGTGACCATAACCATTTGCAATTTCAGGAAGGCTTTGACAGCTTGAGGTTTTAGGGTACACTTTAACCCCTCTCTGACATTAGACGTACTATCCCGTCCATAAAACCCATGCCATTCTGACCATGGACGGGATAGTACGTCATAGGCGATTAGCTGCGCTCCCTCCGGGAGCGCAGCTAATCGCCGCCGGGTGTCAGCTGATTATCACAGCTGACACCCGTGACTGTGTGTCAGGAGCGGTCACGGACCGCTCCCGGCACATTAACCCCTTGCACACCGCGATCAAAAATGATCGCGGTGTACTGGGGCACAGGGGAGATCGCGCAGGGGGGGGCTCCCTGCGCGCCCCCCTGAGACCCTCAGAGCAGCGCGATGTGATCGCGCTGTTCTGAGGGCTTCCTCCCTCCCAGGACCCGATCCAAGATGGCGCTGGGGTCCTGGAGGGAGGCGGCTTCCTCAGTGCCTGCCGAGAGCAGGCATGAGGAAGCGTCCTGCACTGCCTGTCACATCGCTGGTGTGACAGAGTGCTGTGCACACTGTCACACCAGCGATCTGATGAAATACAGTGATGTCCCACCCTGGGACAAAGTAAAAAAGTAAAAAAAGTAAAAATAAACATGTGTAAAAAAAAATCCAAAATAAATAAAAAAAAAAAAAAATATTCCCAATAAATTCATTACTTATTGTAAATAAAAAAAATAAAACAATAAAAGTACACATATATGGTATCGCCGCGTCCGTAACGACCCCCCCTATAAAACTGTCCCACTAGTTAACCCCTTTTGTGAACCCCTTAAAAAATAAAAAATAAAAACGAAGCAAAAAATCAGTGCTTTATCATCATACCGCTGAACAAAAAGTGGAATAACACGCGATCAAAAAGACGGATATAAATAAAGATGGTACCGCTGAAAACGTCATCTTGTCCCGCAAAAAACGAGCCATCATAAAGCATCATCAGCAAAAAAATAAAAAAGTTATAGCTCGCAGAATAAAGCGATGCAAAAATAATTATTTTTTATATAAAATTGTTTTTATTCTATAAAAGCGCCAAAACATAAAAAAATGATATAAATGAGGTATCGCCATAATCGTACTGACCCGAAGAATAAAACTGCTTTATCGATTTTACCACACGCGGAACAATAAAAACGCCTCACCCAAAAGAAATTCATGAATTGCTGATTTTTGTTCATTCTAACCTCCCAAAAATCGAAATAAAAAGCGATCAAAAAATGTCACGTGCTCAAAAATGGTACCAATAAAAGCGTCCCGCAAAAATTAAGACCTCACATGACATTGTGGGCCAAAATATGCAAAAATTATAGCTCTCAAAATGTGGCGATGCAAAAAACTACTTTTTGCAATAAAAAGCGTCTTTTAGCGTGACAGCTGCCAATCATAAAAACCGCTATAAATAGTAAATCAAACCCCCCTTTATCACCCCCTTAGTTAGGGAAAAATAATAAAATAAAAAAAATGTATTTATTTCCATTTTCCCATTAGGGTTAGGGTTAGGGTTTCGGCTAAAGTTAGGGTTAGGGTTGGCGCTAAAGTTAGGATTAGGGTTAGAGTTAGGATTAGGGTTAGGGTTGGGATTAGGGTTGGGACTAGGGTTAGGGGTGTGTTGGGGTTAGGGTTGGAGTTAGAATTGGGGGGTTTCCGCTGTTTAGGCACATCAGGGGCTCTCCAAATGTGACATGGCGTCTGATCTCCATTCCAGCCAATTCTGCATTGAAAAAGTCAAACGGTGTTCCTTCACTTCTGAGCTCTGCCATGCGTCCAAACAGTAGTTTATCCCCACATATGGGGTATCAGCGTACTCTGGACCCCAAGAGTTATTGTGAAATTTGTCCTATTTCTTCTGTTACCCTTGGGAAAATAAAAAACTGGGGGCGAAAATATTATATTTTTGTAAAAAAAATAAGATTTTTTTGTTTTTAAACGGCTGTACATTATAAACTTCTGTGAAGCACTTGGGGCTTCATAGCGCTCACCACACATCTAAATAAGTTCCTTGTGGGGTCTATTTTCCAAAATGGGGTCACTTGTTGGGGATTTCCACTGTTTAGGCGCATCAGGGGCTCTCCAAATGCGACATGACGCCCCCAGACCATTCCATCAAAGTCTGCAATCCAAAACGTCACTACTTCCCTTCCGAGCCCTGACGTGCACCCATACAGTAGTTTTCTCCTACATATTGGGTATCAGCGTACTCAGGACAAATTGGAAAACAACTTTTGGGTTCCAATTTCTTCTGTTACCCTTGTGAAAATAAAATATTGGGGGCGAAAAAATCATTTTTGTAAAAAAAAAAAAGGATTTTTTATTTTAAGGCTGTACGTTATAAACTTTAGTGAAACACCTGGGGTTCAAAGTTCTCACCACACATCTAGATAAGTTCCTTGAGGGGTCTAGTTTCCAAATGGTGTCATTTGTGGGGGTTTCCACTGTTTAGGCAGATCAGGAGCTCTCCAAACACGACATGGCGTCCAGCCAATTCTGCGTTGAAAAAGTGAGATGGCGCTCCTTCCCTTCCAAACTCTGCCATGCACCCAAACAGTGGTATACCCCCACATATGGGGTATCAGTGTACTCAGGACAAATTGCACAATAACTTTTGGAGTCTTGTTACCCTTGGAAAAATAAAAATTCGGGTGAAAAGATAATTTTTGTGGAAAAAATATGATTTTTAAATTTTACGGCTCTACGTTATAAACTTGTGTGAAGCACTTGAGGGTTCAAATTGCTCACCAAAGATCTAGATAAGTTCCTTAGTGGTCTAGTTTCCCAAATGGGGTCATTTGTGGGGGGTTTCCACTGTTTAGGCACATCAGGGCTCTCCAAATGCAACATGGCATCCAATCTCAATTCCAGCCAATTTTGGTTGGAAAAAGTCAAATGGTGCTCCTTCCCTTCCGAGCTCTGCCGTGCGCCCAAACAGTGGTTCCCCCCCACATATGGGGCATCAGCGTACTCAGGACAAATTGGACAACAACTTATGTGGTCCAATTTCTCCTGATACCCTTGGGAAAATAAAAAATTAGTGACTAAAATATAATTTTTGTGGGAAAAAAATAGGATTTTTTATTTTCATGCCCGGGCATTATAAACTTGTGTGAAGCACTTGGGGGTTCAAAGTGCTCACCAAAGATCTAGATAAGTTCCTTAGGGGGTCTAGTTTCCAAATGGGGTCACTTGTGGGGGATTTCCACTGTTTAGGCTCATCTGGGGCACTGCAAACGGAACATGACCCCCATCAACGTCTGCATTCCAAAACGTTACTACTTCCTTTCCAAACCCTGCCGTGCGCCCAAACAGTTTTCCATCCCCACATATGGGTATCAGCGTACTCAGGACAAATTGGACAACAACTTTTGGGGTCCAATTTCCTTGGGAAAATTCAAAAATTTAGGACTAAAAAATCACTTTTGTGGAATTTTTTTTTTTTTTTTTCACACCCAGGCATTATAAACTTTTGTGAAACACTTGGGGGTTCAAAGTGCTCACAACAGATCTAGATAAGTACCTTAGGGGGTCTAGTTTCCAAAATGGTGTCACTTGTGGGGGGTTTCCACTGTTTAGGCGCATCAGAGGTTCTCCAAGCGCGACATGGCGTCCAATCTCAACTCCAGCCAATTTTAGTTTGAAAAAGTCAAACGGCGCTCCTTCCCTTACGAGCTCTGCCGTGTGCCCAAACAGTGGTTTTCCCCCACATATGGGGTATTGGCGTACTCAGGAGAAATTGCATAACAACCTTATCTGTCCATTTTCTCCTTTTACCCTTGTGAAAATAAAAAAAAAGTTTGTAAAAGATCATTTTTGTGGCTAAAAAGTTAAATATTCATTTTTTCCTTCCACGTTACTTTAGTTCCTGTGAAGCACCTGAAGGGTTAATAAACTTCTTGAATGTGGTTTTGAGTACCTTGAGGGGTGCAGTTTTTAGAATGGTGTCACTTTTGGGTATTTTCCGTCATGTAGACCCCTCAAAGTGACTTCAAATGTGAGGTGGTCCCTAAAAAAATGGCTTTGTAAATTTTGTTGTAAAAATGAGAAATCGCTGGTCAACTTTTAACCCTTATAACTTCCTAACAAAAAAAAATTTTGATTCCAAAATTGTGCTGATGTAAAGTAGACATGTGGGAAATGTTATTTCTTAACTATTTTGTGTTACATATTTCTCTGTTTTAAGGGAATAAAAATTCAAAGTTTGAAAATTGCTAAATTTTCAAAATTTTGCCATATTTGCGTATTTTTCAAAATAAACGCAAGTTATATGGAAGAAATTTTACCACTAACATGAAGTACAATATGTCACGAGAAAACAATCTCAGATTCGCGAAGATCCGTTGAAGCGTTCCGGAGTTATAACCTCATAAAGAGACAGTGGTCAGAATTGTAAAAATTGTCCCGGTCATTAACGTGCAAACCACCCTTGGGGGTGAAGGGGTTAAAAATGCTTTTATATTTTTTTTAAACTAACTGTCTCCTGTCCACAATCACGTTATTCAGACTGCATTGTTGCTTCTTCGCATGGGCTTTAATGAAAGCATCCATAATTTTCTGGCAATTAGTTTACAGATTTAGAACGATTTAAAGGAATCTGTATCACTAGTTTTTTGACCAATTTAGGTGTTTGATTTCGGCAAAAGTTCTGAAGTGTTATCAAATTTGGTTGGAACAGAAGTAGGTTCTTTGTTTCTTTTTCCTTACGGGCAGTCCAATCTTTGACAAAGGTGTCTATGATGCCCAGAGTGTAGTATTTAAAAATGTGTACCCCCCATTGGGAACTGGTTGACACTTCAGCCCATGCTCTGCATGTATGGGCATTATAACTCTAAGAGACCCAGTCCTTTACCTTGAGCACATTTGGTACTGAACCCTTTTCAATGTCTACCTCTTTTCTGCAACGACATGACCAGAGTAAACGTGGTCTGTGCTGTTTATGGAAGTACAATTTTGGACAAGTGTGTCTATGATTGCACTAAAAATTTTTTAACAAAGTTCCCCACCATGGGGAAATGTTTGTCAGTCAATGGACTGCGTGTATGGGCATTACTAATGTAGGAGACCCGGTCCTTTACATTTGGCCTACTTGTTACTGAGGCCTTCATCACTGTCTCCTCCTTAACAGCAAATAGATGACCAGGGGGAACATCTTCTGTGCTGTTATAGGCAGTACAATTTAGGGCAAGTGTGTCTGTGATGACAAGAGTATATTTGTTACCAAGGTACCCACGCATGTATAAACCACATCCTGGTTTGCAAATACTTCATAAAATTTGCGTGCTTTAAAGACCTCACTTGTAAAGCTCTGTTTTTTGTTGACTGGTTGATCACATTGGACACAATATACTGCACATAACTTTGATAAAGCAATGCTGTTAATTTGGCTCAGTAGCTCAATAGTAATATATCTTTTGACACGATATGTTTTCTCGTATTGAAAGCCATTTGTTGTGTACATGTTGGAGATGACTTCGGGAGTTATTGGCTATGAAGTGAGCCTTTGAAGAGTGGAGACATTGGCTGGAAGGAGCCAAACATCAGGTAGTGGTCCTCACTGATCACAAGAACCTGGTTTATCTTGAATCGGCCAAGCAACTTGTTTTTCACATGTTTTAATTTTGTGGTCTCTTTTCTCCCGGGCACTGAAAATGTTAAGGCGGATGCCCTCTTGAGGAGTTTCTTTGCGGATTCTTCTGAGGTAACAGAGCCCACTGTTATTCTGAAGGAGGGTGTGGTTCTTTCCACTATCTCGCCCGATTTTAGACTGGCCCTGGAGCAATTTCAGGAGGATAAACCTGAATGCTGCCCTGTTGGGAAATTGTTTGTCCCAGACCAGTGGAGGAAGAATGTGATGTCTGAGATTCATTGCTCCACGTTGGCTGGCCATCCTGGTATTTTTGGTACCAGAGATTTGGTGAGTCGGTCCTTTTGGTGGCCCACTTTGTCTCGTGACGCCAGGGACTTTATGCAGTCCTGTGGAACTTGTTCTCGGTCCAAACCTTGCTCTCTCTCTAGTGGTTTGTTAATGCCATTGCCTGTGCCCAAAAGGCCATGGACCCATATCTCTATGGATTTTATTTCCGACCTCCCTGTCTCTCAGAAAAAGACGTTATTTGGGTAATCTGCGATAGGTTTTCCAAGATTATACATCTTGTGCCACTACCTAAGTTGCCATCCTCCTCCGAGTTGGTGCTCTTATTTTTTCAACAGGTGGTTCGGTTGCACGGCATTCCAGAGAACATTGTGTCTGACAGAGGTGTCCAGTTTGTTTCCAGATTTTGGAGGACATTTTGTTCCAAATTGGGAGTTCAGCTGTCTTTTTCCTCTGCGTTCCACCCTCAGACCAATGGACAAACTGAGAGAACAAACCAGACCTTGGAGACTTATTTGAGATGTTTTGTGTTTGCTGATCAAGATGACTGGGTCTCTTTTTTGCCTTTGGCTGAGTTTGCTTTGAATAATAGGGCTAGTTCTGCCACATTGATGTCTCCATTTTTCTGCAATTTCGGGTTTCATCCTCGATTTTCTTCAGGGCAGGTGGAGGCTTCTGTCTGTCCTGGTGTTGACTCTATTGTGGAGAGAATGCAGCAGATTTGGGATCAAGTAGTGGATAAGTTGTCTCTCTCTCAGGAGAAGGCCCAGCGGTTTGCCAACCGGCATAGGACTGATGGTCCTCGGTTTAAAGTGGGTGACTTGGTTTGGTTATCCTCAAAAAATATCCCTATGAGGGTCGCGTCTCCAAAATTTAAGCCAAGGTTCATTGGACCTTATGAGATCGTGGAAATTCTTAATCCCGTTTCCTTCCGTTAGCTTCTTCCAGGAACATTCAAGATGCACAATGTATTCCACAAATCTTTATTGAAGAGGTTTGTAGAGCCAGTGGTTCCTATGGCTGCACCTCCTGATCCTGTTTTGGTTGAGGGCAATTTGGAGTATGTAGTTGAGAAGATATTGGATTCTCGTTTGGCTAGGCGGAGACTCCAGTACTTGGTGAAGTGGAAAGGCTATGGTCAGGAGGACAATTCTTGGGTGTTTGCTTCTGACATTCATGCTGAGAGACTGGTCCGTGCCTATCACCGAGCTCATCCTGATCGGCCTGGGTGCTCACGTGAGGGTTCGGTGACCCCTCCTCAAGGGGGGTACTGTTGTGAACGTGTTGGAGACGACTTCGGAGCTGAAGCTCCCTCTGGTGATTGCTGAGGGTATTGAACCTATGTTGAACAGCAAAAATTCACCATCTGCAACTGACGATTGGTTATCAGGTGGTACGGACTTGCCTGATATAAGTGAGCTGACCTCCCATTGTTCTTGCCGGTGATCAATTGTTCTTCCTGGTCTAGGTTGGAATTCAGCTTGCTTTTCTGCTGTGTCCTGCTTGCATTCAGATAAGTCACTTTCAGTTTTTTTTACTGTGATTTGAATATCCTGGTTTCTTGCTGCATTGCTTTTTGAGTTCAGCCGGGTCCCCTTTGGGGGGCTTGGGCTGGTCTCCGTTCCCTTTTTGTATTTGTTCATTTGCTCAGTTCTAGTGATATTTTACTGCTGGGTAGCTACGTGTCCACACCAGAGTTCTGATAAAGGTGGTTGAGACAGTGTGGTCTCAGTATTTTTGGATTCAGAAGTGTTGGAGTTTGTCCTAGGGTTTTTCTGGATTGCAGACAGTATTCTCTCCTGTGCTGCCCTATCTAGACAGTTTTGGGCCCCAGCATTTGCTCACTCTATTTTCTGTCTGTGTTCGTGTTTTCATCTTGTCTAACCGCCATTATATGTTTGGGGGCTTCCTATTCTTTTGGGGCTCTTCTCCGGGGCAGTTAGCTTTCCTCTTTCCATCTTCAGGGATAGCTAATTTCTACGGGTGTGACGAGGCGTCTAGGGCACCGTAGGAACGTCCCACGGCTGCTTCTAGTTGTGCGGTTAGTTTAGGGGTCTGCAACCTATTAGTTTCCAACCTCTCTGGTGTTTGGCTGCCTATGCGGTTTTTTGCTCCTGCCTCCTCAGCTACCAAAACCTAACAGCCATTTATTTAGCTGCATCAAATGGGAAGTGTTCAATAGCAAAAAGTGACAGCAGAATGCTTGTAGATGCAGAGTACGTAATGTAATCATTTTTGGCTGAGATTACTTGTATGGGGAGACTGTATGTTCCTTCTTTCTTTCTAGGATAATAAACAGGAATAAAAATATGCTCTTTTTATCTGTAAAGAACTTTTTGGAAAGAATGTCTGATCATCTATTGTAGAAAGAAAGAGAAAAGACCAGACCAATAATGGTATGCACAGCCATATATATGAAAATAGAAAAAAACCTTTATTTCATAGTGGACAAAACAAGTTTAAAAACATTTAAAATTACAAAGAGTAACTAACCCACCAAACCCAGGCTCAATGTTCTGAATAAGCCCATACAGTGAATAAATAATTATCAATTCACAATGGAAATAAATAACATGCATGTTAGACCATATAATGCGTCCATAGCTATTCGGATGGATATAAAAAATATAACAATGCAGACGATTAGCCAGATGACTCAAAGCACTTATACAATCCTACATATACCTAAAATGGGAATGCCAGAGTAGAGTAATAAACACAAAATGATAGAACCATGCAAGCAGTTAACCCATTAATAGGAAGCTTATACACAATCCCAAAGGCATATGTGCCTATGATGGAAAATATCAGAGTGGAGTAACAAGCACAAAATAATGCCAAAAAATGGCTAAAATAAGCCAGGAGAAAGGTGCTGAATACAATCAATATATAGTCACCAGGAGTAGGTCAACATGACATGAATAAAGGCAACAAGACCTCCAAAGAGCCCGGGAAAGGAATGGGAAGAGACCCCTCGCATATCGCCGCTACAGGAGCGGCTTCATCAGGGGTAATGTGTCCAGCATGAAACCGAATGGGTTTATAAGCACATATCGACTGTCCATAGGGGAGGGGAAGTGCCTAAATGAGAGACACCTGTATACAATAAACTCACCGATGCCTCAGCTGAGTATCTGAAGAGGTGATACTCAGTTGAGGCATCGGTGAGTTTATTGCATACAGGTGTCTCTCATTTAGGCACTTCCCCTCCCCTATGGACTGTCGATATGTGCTTATAAACCCATTCGGTTTCATGCTGGACACACTACCCCTGATGAAGCCACTCCTGTTGTGGCGATACGCATGGGGTCTCTTCCCCTCCCTTTCCCGGGCTCTTTGGAGGTATTGTTGCCTTTATTCACGTCATGTTGACCTACTCCTGGTGACTATATATTGATTGTATTCAGCACCTTTCTCCTGGCTTATTTTAGCCATTTTTTGGCATTATTTTGTGCTTGTTACTCCACTCTGATATTTTCCATCATAGGCACATATGCCTTTGGGATTGTGTATAAGCTTCCTATTAATGGGTTAACTGCTTGCATGGTTCTATCATTTTGTGTTTATTACTCTACTCTGGCATTCCCATTTTAGGTATATGTAGGATTGTATAAGTGCTTTGAGTCATCTGGCTAATCGTCTGCATTGTTATATTTTTTATATCCATCCGAATAGCTATGGACGCATTATATGGTCTAACATGCATGTCATTTATTTCCATTGTGAGTTGATCATTATTTATTCACTGTATGGGCTTATTCAGACCATTGAGCCTGGTTTGGTGGGTTAGTTACTCTTTGTAATTTTAAATGTTTTTAAACTTGTTTTGTCCACTATGAAATAAAGGTTTTTTCTATTTTCATATATATGGCTGTGCATACCATTATTGGTCTGGTCTTTTCTCTTTCTTTCTTCAATGCTCAATTTTCAGACCAGGTTATGCACCCTATTTATAAATAAGCATTGATTATTAGTGCGCCCTTTTTCTCTTGTGCAGATCATCTATTGTGTCTCCAATATTTACTACACAGCAGAATGGAACAGTTATGGAACATTGAGCATGGTTACAGTTATGTTTTAGAACATCTTCACATTCTTGCAGTTCTCTCTTTTATTTCCAGAATACATAGTAGCAGCTAGTTTTAACATTACTTACCTATAGATACTGGTCAAGATGATTGTCATGATTATCCAGAGTAGTCTGTGGGATAAGCTTAAGTTTTTCAAGAACGGCTGAATGTAGATATGATTGCTGTTAATAGTGTAGTGCGAATATACAAATGGCTCTTTTGAATCCATATTGAAATATACAGAATGCATTCAGACAATTACATAGCTGCATTTCTGGTAAAAGATTTACAGATGTGAAAGAAAATATTCATCCTGACACAATCTGGAAAACTGTTTGTTTATTGACTTCACAAAGAGTTCTAAGCTTCCATATGTTTGTTGTTTGTGATTGTAAAACTTTAGTTTACTTAACCTCTGTCTGTGGTGGTTTTTATCTAAATCCTTGTGGCTTTTATATTCTAAAGCCCCCGTCTCACACAGCGATCTCGCTAGCGAGATCGCTGCTGAGTCACTAGTTTTGTGACGCAACAGCGATCTCCCCAGCGATATCGCTGTGTGTGACATTCAGCGACAATCAGCCGGGTATCGCTGATCGTCGCTGAATGTCCTGGACATTTTTTTGATCGCTGGTCTCCCGCTGGCCAGCACGCATCGCTGCGTGTGACAGGCGGGAGACCAGCGATCCGCTGGTAACCAAGGTACACAGCGGGTTTCCAGGCGTGGGGCTGTGCCTGGAAACCCACTGTGTACCTTGGATACCTGCGCCCTGATGCAGGGAGCTGGTAACCAAGGTACACAGCGGGTTTCCAGGCACCGTGCAGCGCCTGGAAACCTGACGTGTACCTTGGTTACCAGCTCCCTGCATCAGGGCGCTGGTATCCAACGTACACTGCAGGTAACTAAGCGATGTTACCCGCAGTGTCGCTGTGCTGATCGCTGCCTGAGCTGCCTGTTTGGCAGCTCAGCAGCAATCATGTAGCGACACACCAGCGATCCTGATCGTTGTCGGGATTGCTGGTGTTTCGCTATGTGAGACCCGGGCTTAAGGGTTTATGACTCCATGTCTGTCGACTCCAAGATATCTCAGTTTCATCCGACCTTGAAAGCTGGTCACTTGAAGGGCTGGGTGAAACTTGAGTTACTACATAGTGTAAATCACTATATAAGACCAGAGAAACATGACTAAGACAGATGCAAATACTGGGGTACCTGTACATGTACAGTGTGTTCATACCTGCATAATTGGGAACGCCCATGCAGTGTAGTGAATCTCCCAGGAGTTCTCTGTCTTGGAGTTGCTTCTCTGATATTCCAGACGAATGATGTTTAAAAGCCTCTTGGTGATGTAAATATACTGTATGTAGTTAATCTTTATATATACTTAATAATTAATATACTTAATAATCGTAAAGCCGTATCTAAACCTTTGTGTTAAAAACTTGGCAAATCAAATAGCCAAATTATCCATTAAATAATTCTGCAAAGAGGGAACCATCACACCATTAAAAAATACAAAAAGTTGATCGTCCTTCAATGTGATGCATCCTGCTCTCAACATATTGTTGAGAATCCATTACCATTTGAAAACCAAGAAAGGGTTTGACAGCTTGAGGTTTCATGGTACACTCCTTTTTTTTTTTAACTAACAGTATCCTGTCTCCAATCACGTCATTCAGACTGCATTGTTGGTTATTATCAAAAGCTTAACTGAAAACATACACGATTTTGTATCAGAGAAAAGGGGTGGAGGGCACCATACAATATAAACAAGAGATGGGGTATCAACCTGGAATATGTCATGGACAATTGGATATAGAAGAAAAAGAGAAGAGACATACCAGGAAACACCACAAATAGCAAGGTTATCAAAATTTATTAAAAACAATTAAAACTAGGACATGAGCCCCCCAATAGGGTAGGCTCCTGAGCCCCCACAGTTTATCTATTGTCAAGCCAAAGTACAATTGGTTACAAAATAAATACACTATAGCAAAACGAAATACCATCAGTAGGGAAAACAATATATAAACATAAGTAAATAGTGCAAAAATAGCAAAGTAGCAGCAATAACACTAGAGGTATATGGATCCCCCAAAGGCCAAAATGCAAAGAGGCAACAAAGTGGCTCTAAATAATATGCAATTGGTAAGTCACTGCGCGGTGCGTGGTGAAGACATTAGACTGTACGGGCTCCTGTCAGGTATATATTACTGTAGATATAGACTGTATGGGCTCCTGTCAGGTATATATTATTGTAGATATAGACTGTATGGGCTCCTGTCAGGTATATATTACTGTAGATATAGACTGTATGGGCTCCTGTCAGGTATATATTATTGTAGATATAGACTGTATGGGCTCCTGTCAGGTATATATTACTAGAGATATAGACTGTATAGGCTCCTGTCAGGTATATATTACTGTAGATATAGACTGTACGGGCTCCTGTCAGGTATATGTTACTGGAGATATAGACTGTGTGGGTTTTCAATTCAATTCAATTCAAAGAAGCTTTATTGGCAGGACTAAATACACATTAGTTTTGCCAAAGCAAGTGTACAAAAGGGGGATAGGGATGTTGAGTAGGGCAGATCTAGGGTAGGGGCTATGAAAGTCCATGGCATAGGGAGGGGTGATGGGGGCGCAGGTCCGGGGTGGGGGCTATAGAAGTCCATGGCATAGGGAGGGGTGATGGGGGCAGATCCGGGGTGGGGGCTATAGAAGTCCATGGCATATCATAGTTCTCTTTCTCGCAGTCTATGACATTCGCTCACATACCGCGCTGCTATCTCCGCTGCTCTCTCTTCTTCCCTCAGCAAGATATATGTTTTCTCTTCCTCCTTCATGGTGATGAAATCCGGGAAGAGAAGTGAGTGGGGGAACTATGGAACCACATGGGCACAAAAGACAAGAAAAACAACATCCATATCCAAAATGGCAACATCTGGCTCCAGTACTTCAGAGATCTCTATAAAGACATCCCAAAGGAAGAACTAAACCAAGAACAGGAAAACATAATGGCAAAACTAAAAGCAATGGAGGAAAAAGTAAAAAATTTCCAAAACCCCATGGATACACCTATTACATTACAGGAAGTAGCAGAGAGAATCTCTTCCATAAGATGTAGAAAAGCCGGTGGCCTGGATGGAATCCTACCAGAAATGCTGAAGTACAGCCCACCAGAAATACAGGCTGCAATGGTTAAACTCTTCAATATTGTGCTAAGTGCCGGCTACTTCCCTCGTACCTGGAACCAAGGCCTCATCATACCCATCCACAAGAATGGGGACAGGTATGACCCAGCCAACTACAGAGGCATATGTGTCAGCAGCAACCTGGGAAAACTGTTCAACAGCATCCTGAACAAGAGGATCCTCAGTTTCCTCACCGAACATAACGCCCTCAGCAAGAGCCAAGCAGGGTTCATGCCAAACCACCGCACCACTGACCACATCTATACCCTGCACAGCCTCATTCAGAGACACGTCCACAATACAAAGAACGGAAGATATACGCCTGTTTCGTGGACTTTAAAAAGGCCTTCGATTCGGTGTGGCACCCGGGCTTATTCCTGAAACTGCTGGAGAGTGGAATAGGAGGAAAGACCTACGATGTTATCAAAAGCTCCTACACCGAGAACCTCTGCAGTGTGAGTGTGAACGGTAAAAGAACGGCTTATTTCCAGCAGAGCCGTGGAGTCAGACAAGGCTGCAGCCTAAGTCCAACGCTCTTCAACATTTACATCAACGAGCTGGCTACCGCTCTGGAATTTTCCACAGCACCAGGTCCCACCCTCCACGACACCCAGGTGAAATTCCTGCTGTATGCAGATGACCTGCTGCTTCTGTCACCAACCGAGAAAGGCCTCCAAGACAACCTGAAAATCTTAGAGAAATTCAGCTCCACCTGGGCACTACCGGTCAACCTAAAGAAAACCAACATCATGGTGTTCCAGAGGAGAAAGAGAAAATTAGACCAGCACCCTTCATTTGTCCTCAACAACTGCGCCCTTACAGGAACAGACGAATATACCTACCTGGGCCTAGAGATTCACCGGTCAGGAAGCTTCAAACAAGCCATAGAGACCCTGAAAGACAAGGCATGTAAAACCTTCTATGGCATCCGAAGGAAACTTTACCATCTGAAACCACCAGTGAGGGTCTGGTTAAAAATCTTCGACTCTGTCATCGCCCCAATCCTCCTGTATGGCAGTGAAGTCTGGGTCCTCACACCTACCCAGACTGGTCAAGGTGGGATTCCAGCCCAACAGAAATATTCCACCTGGAATTCTGCAAGCACCTTCTCCAAGTCCACCGGAGCACCTCCAATAGTGCCTGCCGGGCCGAGCTGGGCAGATTCCCTCTACACCTAACGGTTCTAAAGAGGGCACTGTCATTCCGGGCTCACCTACATAGGAGCAATCCAAGCTCCCATCACCATAAAGCCCTGACACACGTAGGTGAAACAGAAAAACTAGGACCCTCGGAACAGCTCACCCAAACCCAACCTGACCAGAACACCAATCACAACAACCTGACAAAAGCCGAAATCAGGAAGATGGTAGACGAAGGCCAGGAGAGGTATGTCAGTGACTGGAAGAACGACATCATCAGCTCCCAGAAACTGACCATGTACCGGAGTCTACAGAGAGACTACAGACTGGCCCCATACCTGGAGAAACTCCCAGACCCCAGAGACCGCAAGATCCTGAGCCGGTATAGACTCAGTGCCCACAGTCTGGCCATCGACACAGGCAGAGCTACAAGCCCAGGGAGGAAAGACTATGCCAACACTGTGACCAGGAGGCCATAGAGGACGAAAGCCACTTCCTGCTACACTGCTCCAAATACTCAGCAGTGAGGGACACTCACTTCAGGAGACTCTCACATCTCTTCCCGGATTTCATCACCATGAAGGAGGAAGAGAAAACATATATCTTGCTGGGGGAAGAAGAGAGAGCAGCGGAGATAGCAGCGCGGTATGTGAGCGAATGTCATAGACTGCGAGAAAGAGAACTATGATATGCCATGGACTTCTATAGCCCCCACCTCGGACCTGCGCCCATCCCCCCTCCCTATGCCATGGACTTCTATAGCCCCCACCCCGGATCTGCCCCCATCCCCCTCCCTATGCCATGGACTTCCATAGCCCCTGTTATGGAAATTTAATTAGGATAAATCTATCCTGAAGTGTTTGCTGCTTGCCATGGCCAATTCTCTATTTAATGTCTTTTTGAGCGCTCAGAACGAAATGAAACTGTCCACAACGGAAGTGTCAGTACAGAAGTTCGTCAAGACCACACATTTATTATTCATTCAAGGTTTTATACGTTTACAAAAATGGGCTGGTTAGTCAATTAACATATAATTAAAAGCTGTTAGATTATTGGCTGTTCTAGTGTAAGTATGATAATTATGATAAAAGAGCTGAAGTTGCAGATTTATTGTTTTATGTTCTTTTGCCCTAGTTTTCTTGCATGACTATAAAGTAAACAATAGATATCTACTGAGACTCTATGTACTTGTTCCTTATGAAGGCCAGATTCGTTTAAAACGACTGATTATAGCTGGCATAGATATGTGTGAGCACAGGATTTTTAGCAAGTGAGATCTATCTAACTGTGAATGCATATATGTGAATATACTTTGAATATATGGAATACATATATATTTCCATGACAGTCCCCCCTTAGATACCACTTGCCCTAAAAACCTGCTCCTGGCCCAAAGCGCTGCAACTCTTTTGTGCTGCCGGCGGGTTGAGAATATGCCTAGCGCATGCCTCCCCCACCGAATACAGACTTTTCGCAAATGGGCGGTCAGGAGGACTGTCCCTGTCGGGGGTTTATGTGTTTGCAATCATAGTCTCTTTATTTAACTGCATGTTCAGAAAAAAACGTGTGTATTCTTCATCAGGTGGGTCATCTGTCTGGTCAGTCAGAGCATCCACGACATCCTTCATGGCTTAGGTGTCTCTCCTGGTACGGGAGCTTCCTTGCAATGCGATACGTGGATCCAAACAGGCTTTCCCTCTAGTTACACAGAGGTTGGTGTCATCTGGGGCTCTTGGACAGGACCATCAAATCTGGCAGTGAAGAGAAAAACTTGAGAATGGACATTAGTTTTTGACCAATTCAATTACATAAGCAAACAAGATATCATTTTGCATATTCTGCTGCTGAGCGAAGAATGCACCTAACTTGGGACTAGACCCAAACAAAATTTCGTATGGTGACAGCTTTTCTGGGTCTCTGGGAGTGTGCCTTACGCTAAACAGTGCAATTGGGAGTGTGTCATGCCATGGTTTGCGTGTCTCTTGGGCAATTTTTTAACATCCTATTCTTAAGTGTTCCGTTCAGTTTTTCTACCTTCTCGCTGCTCTGGGGGTGGTAAGGAGTGTGTAGGCCTAAATCTGACCCTACTTCTAACCAGATCTCGTGTGTCAGATTTGCTGTGAATGCGGGTCCCTGATCACTTTCTATCATTTCTGGAACCCTGTATCTGCACACTATTTTCCGAAAGTAGCTGCTTTGCAGTAGTCTTTGCTGACTTGGAAGGCTTCTGTCCATCTTGAAAATACTTCTTTGACCACAATGGCGTATTTGAATCCTTCACTTGGCGATATCTGGATGTGGTCTATCTGGATCCTCTGAAGCTGGTAGAGTGGTCTTTCCAGATGAGGTGAGGGGGACTTTCTTCCATACGTCCAGGCTTGCATTTGCCGCAGGTCAGACAACTGCTGTTGAATTTGGCTGTTAGGGTGGAGATCCCTGAAGCGAAACAGTAAGCACCAATCAGATCATTCATCTGTGTCTTTGATATGTGGGTGTGGGTCCATGTGCCCATTGGACCACCATAGGGTGCATACTTTGTGGTAGGCAGAGTTTGAAGTCTATTATTGATAGCCTTCCTTCTTCACGTGTTGATTTTTTCACATTCAGCTCTTCTTCTCCTTTTGGAGCTTGGTCTTGCAACTTCTTGAGCAGATCCCAGGACGTCTTTTTGTCAGGTTTCTTGTCTTCAGTCGTCATGTAGTAGCCTTCCGGCTCTACGACCTCTCCCACTTCTCCATGTTGTCTTCCTTTGGCCGCTTCTTTGGCTGCCATGTCCTCCATGTTATTGCCTCACGCCTCTTCTGTTCTCAGTTTTCCATGCACTTTGATTTTTCAAATTGCCACCATTTTAGAAGTTGGAGTACACCCAGCAGGTCCTTGAAGGCTCCATGATGCTTCACGGTTGTCCCGTTTGCTGTGATGAAGTCCCTTGTAGCCCAGATGGGCTCAAAGTCGTGTGCTATGCCATGCGAGTACCTGTAGTCGGTGTAGATGTTTGCAGTCTTGCCTTCTGCCATCTGGCAGGCCTTCGTCAGCGCTATCAGTTCTGCTTCCTGGGCTGACAGGCTAGGTGACAGACTTCTGGACCACAGGATTTCTTGATTGCTGGTCACTGCACTTCCTGTGTTGAAACTTCTTCATCATCTGCAAATCTGGAGCCATCCAAGTAGAGGATAAATTCTGTAAATTTTGTTCTGGAAAGTCCATATTGTATCCCCCCTTGGGAGTGGGAGTAGAGTGGCCGGGCTGAGGACTGTAGGTCTGGAGACGGTGATATTATGAGACAAAGGCAATAGAGGCGCCACAAAGATGCCTGGTGGTGGGGAGATTATTGTTGGTTGAGCTTGATTGAAGATTGCCAAGATGTCATGTGGAGTGAGAGTTTCCAGTGGCTGTCCAAGAGTGATGTCAGCAACCTTGTCCAGGAGGGTGTGTGCTGCAGATACTGCAATCAGGCAGGAGGGTGCTCCTCTTGCAACTGGATCCAAGAGGGCTGAGAGGCAGCCTAAAAGTCTCTGTTTTCCCCCGTGAATCCATATTAGGACTCCAGTAGCATGACCTTCTTTCTTCCATCAGGTAGACGGAAAGTCTTCTCGTAGTCAGGTAGGCCTGGTATTGGCGCTGAGACTGTGGAGTTCTTCCAATCTCCTGAATGGGTTGAAGACTGCGTCTGATAGAAGGACCGGGGTTGCGTTGATGCAAGCGCACAGAGGCTGCATTAGGACTGAGGCATCAGGGATCCAGGTTCTGCAATACGACACTAGACCAGGGAAGGCCTGCAGCATTCTTTGGAGTTGTTGGGGGAGCCATCTTCTCCACAGTGGTCTTCCAGTCTTTTGACATATGTTTCGTCTGGTGGGCAATACAGTGTCCCAGGGATGTAACTTGCTTCTGACATCACTGGACTTTGTTCTTCCAGACCTTGCGTTGCTGTTCTTCCAGGTAGAGTAGGAGAGACAAGGAATAGACTGTGCAGGTGTCGATGTCAACCACACAAAAGAGAAGGTCATCCACGTGTTGTAGAAGAGTGACTCTTGCATATTCTGCAATCCAGTTGACGAGGATGGAGGACATCGTCTTGGTGAAACTTAAAGGGCTTGTTTTGAGCACCTTGAGGCAACACTGTCCATATGCACTGCACTGGTGCGTGAAGGCAGGCCTCCAGGTGGAGGGGAAACACTGAAGAAGGTACTGGCCAGGCTGATCACCGTGAATACCGTTGCGGTGACTGGGACTTTTGAGAGCAGAGTGTGGGGGTTCAGTACTGTTGGGGTTTCAAATACCGTACCCTCTTTCACGGCCTCCAGGCCTTGCACCATTCTGAACTCAGTGGGGTTTACAGTCTTTTCTTCACTGTGGAAAGCTGGGATTAATTCCGAGGGGCGAGGCAGCCCAGTTTTGCCTTCTCCTTCACTATGCGGCAGGGGACTCCCATCTCCCAGCACAGAGCTGGCGGGAAAACAAGCCGCCTACTAGGATCCACATCATGAGAGATGACGACCAGCTGGTTTTCTTGTTCTCCACCAAGGCAGTCACTGTGTTAGCACCTGCTCTGGTCACAGGGGGTCTTCTTGTTGGGACGTCTCCTTCACCGGCTGCTTTTTTTCTCAGCACGGGCCATCAGTAGTTTCTTTTTCTCCAGCTCGGTCTCAGGTCAGTATTTGTGCACAAGTTTGAAGAGCTGAGTGGCCTTTTGCCGGTCTAGGGCCTGGGTGAATTGGTTGACTGTAGGGGGCACCTCCTGGTGCTTGCAAAAGATGAACTTCTGGCGTTGGAGCTGGATGAGGTGTTGCCATTCCATGAAGCGAGTAGGGTCCTTCTTGAGTTGAATATCCTGGCCAATGTCAAAGTTCTCAGGCCGTCTTCTTAGGCGAGTTCACTTAGACCTTCAGTTGGTCAGAGACATCTTGACTCTGGGTGATGGAGTGGCTTTTCTGGTACTATGTCCAGCACCTCCTGTGATAGGTCTGCAGTGTGGTTGTTCCTGTTTCTTCTTGGGTCAGGGGTGAAGAAAGTGTCATGGTCCCATCTTCCTGGAACACTCTGGTCGCTTTCAGCTTCTGCAGTAAGTCCACTCCCAATAGGTTGAGGGTGCAGGTCTTTGACACAACAAACTGGGACATGATGGAGTGTTCTGGCTGAGTCCACACGCTCAGGGGCTTCATAATCTGGAAATATCTGACTTGACCATCAATTCCCATGCAGGAAGCAGAAGATTCTGATAGATAGATGAGGTTGCGGAGTTCCACAAGAAAAGATCTGACTACGCCATCCACTCTCAGGATATTGGTCCCACTGGTGGGGTTCCTGTGGACTTGGTGTGCTCCTGTCCTATGGACGGGGTTCTTCACTGCTTTCTGTGTTTCTTCTTCTTCTTTGCGAAGTCAGTGTTCTGCACCGGTTCTGGAAATGACCAAACTCGCCACAGTTGTAACACCGGACATCCCTTCTGTCCCGGCGGGACTCAATCCTTTTTGCTACTGCGAGCAGGGTATCCATTGCTATTGACGTGTACTCAGGCCTGGCTACTACCAGTGGTTTCCTGATTGGTTCTCTCAGTCCATGCACAAAAGCCTGTGCCAACATCCGTCTGTGTGTCTGATCATGGGTAATGAGGCCCAAATCTTGAAACACTTGCATTACTCTGTCATGGAACTTCTCCACAGACTCTGTCTTGTCTTGACTCATGTCATGTAGGCTGAGAGTTTGTCCTGTCAGTCTGCTTTTGGTCCATTCTCTGAGTTGCTCAATTAGCTTTGGTCCTGTCTCCCAGGCATACGCATCTAACTCTGTTGGAAGCTTGAAGTGTTCTCTCATAATTGGCCAGAATGCATCACCTGCTTTTATTTCCATTACGGTCCAGAGATCAATCCAGGCTGCTGCATACGTTCGCTGTATCTGCTGCATTTTTTGGCAAAATGGCATGGGGTGTATCCCTGGGTCTGGCAGCATACTGATCACCTGGCTTGGGATGAAGGGCTCATAGGATGGTGCCTCTACCTGTCCCTGCTCTATTGGTGCTTGTGTGTTTTCTTCCCTAGTATTGGGCAGCATGTGTGACTTTGCATCTTCATCTTCATCAGATAAGAAGTGACATGGTGTACTTGGTCCATACACTGGGTGAGATTTGGGCTTAAAAGTTGGCTTGCTGCATGGGGATTTCCCACTTCCTTGCTGAGGCTGCGGTGGATCAGTGTCATGGTTCCATGCTGGCAGCCCTGCTCGGCACTGAGGTTCCCCATTTGTGTCTGTAGCTACACTACCCCCCTGTGAAGCCATAGCTGTGGGCTCTGCTAGTTTTTGTGTCTGGGGGCTACCTGCAACGTTTTGTGTAGGGAGATTTGCACTTTCTTCTCCTGATATAATGACTGGCAATGTTTGTACTGTGCTTGGGATAGACAGGGTGCCCTGTGCTGGAGACACTGAATACAGGGACACCACATTGCTTTGATTGGGCGTTGACCCAGTTGATAACGAAGTAGAAAAAAGAGGAAGAGAAGGGAGGTGTGAGGGAGGAGCGAGAGAAAGAGGAGGGGAGAGAGATAGAGGGGAGGGTGAAGAAGAGTTGGAATGTGCCTGAGAGGAGGAAGGAGGAGGAGAGCAAGCATGAGCAGGTGGGTGTGGTGTGGGAAGAGAAAGGGAGGAAAAGGAAAGAGGGGAGGGAGAGAAGAGTGAAAGGGGAAAAGAGAGAAAGATGGAGGGGGAGAAGTAGAAGAAGATGAAGAAGAAGTTTTGAGAGTTGGAGAGGAAGAGATAGAAGAAGAGAAAGAGGAAAAAAATGGATTTGTCAGAGATGTGAGGGAGGGGAAAGAAGGAATTATAGGGAAAGATGGATAGAGAGGGATGGCAGCGAGGAAAGAGGAGAAAAGTCTGAAGAAGAAAGAGAAAGGGACTGAGAGAAGAAAAAGGAGAGGGTGTCCCCCTGTGGCTCTTGAGAGGGGACCATTGAAACTAAAATGCCTTCTCCCTGTGGAGAAAGGCGGAGAGCGTTTTTCCCTGTACAAGGCTCCTTATTCAATGAGAGCAGCCTACACCTGTCCCGTGTCTCCACATGATGGACATGTGATGTGTGTGACTCTGAATTCTGCACTTGTGACATGTCAGTGATCATTTTTCTCACAGACGATTTAACACCCTTTCAATCTTATTCACATAAAAAATCACTTCCTGGTCCGTTCAAATTAACTTGCTGTACCTTCTACACGATGCACCACTGCTCTTTTATAGCAGATGGTAATCTATTAACAAACTTTCCCGTTACCTTTCAAACAACAAAAACAAGAAAAAAAAAACATTTCATTATGCAGCGTAAAGGCTGCCTGTCTATTTGCTTCTCATGTACTCTGACCTTCTATTCACATGCCTAGCCCTTCGATTCTCATGTACTGTGTCTATTCCAAAAACCTATTCAACAAAGGTGATTAAAAATCTGAAAACTGCTGCACTCTGGTTCTGTGCGTCCTCGCCGAATGCCCGACGGGAGGGGCTAGTCAAGCCGCTGCGCAGTTTGTGTGTGTGCTCTCCCTCAGCCTGCAATTTTCCTTATCTGTGGAGTGACCTTGGTCTAAAGCAAGCTAGTAGAGAAAAAAAAAAAATGGTTGGAGAATAAAACTCTAAAATAAGTTGATTAGAAAAAAAAAAAAATCTCTTCAAAATCATTTAAAAATGTGCTTAAAAAAAAAACTTTAAAAACAAAAGTTAGATTTAGTAAAAAACTCTAGAAAAAGAAAGAATAAATTCACCAAAATGGGGAGAAAGTAAAACCGTATTAATCATAAAACTCTGAAAAACAACCCTTGTTACTAAAACAGCTAATTAAAAAAAAAAAAAACAGAAAAGGGGATGGAAAAACTGATTGTAAAATGATAGAAACAAAAAGAAAAGTACTTTAAAACTTTTGTCTGGTAGCGTAGGCTTTTTCCTACCGCGCCTTCTGGAATGTCATCTCGCTGCTACCAGCACTTCCCCCCTCCCTTATATCTCTGCTTGCTGTCTCTACAGGCACTGAAATCACGTATCAAAAAAAAAAAAAAAAAAAAATTATCCATCAGAATAGCAAAAAATGAATATAGTTCAGACTGAATGCCTAAGAATTTTCACGCTTCAGCCTGTAGCCAAAAAACTAGCTTAAAAAGATCAAAACCAGGAAACAGATGTGACAACGTGATTAGCAGAGGAGGGGGGTCAAAGGGGTTTCTCGCTGCTCTGAATGAGATTTAAAGTGACAGTACCTGCAAGACAGACAGTGACATGTACAATGAGACAGACACCCGGGAGAATACGAATCCCTCTTTTGATGATCTGTGACACATACAAGCTGCTCTGGTAACTGATAACTCACCAATTGCACTGAGCACGGCGATGGTCTCAACGTTATGGTCTCTTCCATAACGTTGGGCGCCAACTGTTATGGAAATTTAATTAGGATAAATCTATCCTGAAGTGTTTGCTGCTTACCATGCCCAATTCTCTATTTAATGTCTTTTTGAGCGCTCAGAACGAAATGAAACTGTCCACAACGGAAGTGTCAGTATAGCAGTTCGTCAAGACCACACATTTATTATTCATTCAAGGTTTTATACGTTTACAAAAAGGGGCTGGTTAGTCAATTAACATATAATTAAAAGCTGTTAGATTATTGGCTGTTCTAGTGTAAGTATGATAATTATGATAAAAGAGCTGAAGTTGCAGATTTATTGTTTTATGTTCTTTTGCCCTAGTTTTCTTGCATGACTATAAAGTAAACAATAGATATCTACTTGTTCCTTATGAAGGCCAGATTCGTTTAAAACAACTGATTATAGCTGGCATAGATATGTGTGAGCACAGGATTTTTAGCAAGTGAGATCTATCTAACTGTGAATGCATATATGTGAATATACTTTGAATATATGGAATACATATATATTTCCATGACACCCCTACCCTAGATATGCCCCTACTCAACATCCCTATCCCTATTCCCCTTTTGTACACTTGCTTTGGCAAAACTAATGTGTATTTAGTCCTGCCAATAAAGCTTCTTTGAATTGGAATTTGAATTTGATATAGACTCTACGGGTTCCTGTCAGGTATATATTATTGTAGATATAGAGTGTATGGGCTCCTCTCAGGTATATATTACTGTAGATATAGACTGGGTGGGTTCCTGTCAGGTATATATTACTGCAGATATAGACTGTGTGGGCTCCTGTCAGGTATATATTACTGTATAGACTGTACGGGCTCCTGTCAGGTATATATTACTGTAGATATAGACTGTACGGGCTAATGTCAGGTATATATTACTGCAGATATAGACTGTGTGGGCTCCTGTCAGGTATATATTACTGCACAGTAGATATAGACTGTATGGGCTCCTATCAGGTATATATTATTGTAGATATAGACTGTATGGGCTCCTCTCAGGTATATATTACTGTAGATATAGACTGTATGGCTCCTGTCAGGTGTATATTACTGTAGATATAGACTGTATGGGCTCCTGTCAGGTATATATTACTGTAGATATAGACTGTATGGGCTCCTGTCAGGTGTATATTACTGTAGATATAGACTGTACGGGCTCCTGTCAGGTATATATTACTGTAGATATAGACTGTATGGGCTCCTGTCAGGTATATATTACTGTAGATATAGACTGTACGGGCTCCTGTCAGGTATATATTACTGTAGATATAGACTGTATGGGCTCCTCTCAGGTATATATTACTGTAGATATAGACTGTGTGGGTTCCTGTCAGGTATATATTACTGTAGATACAGACTGTGTGGGCTCCTGTCAGGTATATATTACTGTACAGTAGATATAGACTGTATGGGCTCCTATCAGGTATATATT
>JARQOD010003898.1:0-60069 GCA_033576555.1 Oophaga sylvatica | reverse complement strand
GACAGTTTTTGCAATGCCACATTCGACCGGGGCCGGGGAGGTTTTCCGAGGGGCCCCTACACCCGATACCCAAAACCTACACCCACAGAAAAACAACCAAAAATCTAAAAAGATAACCCCCAACATTATTATTAAAAAGCAATGGGGGGGTGATCGTATTTAAATAGACCCAATCTATTCCCGAAATTCATAGACAACTGTCAGTTAACCTAACCTACAGACAATTAAAATTGTGACCCACATTTTACATCTGTAAAAAAAATTGATCGTACCCCTGACAAAACATCTTTAATTGATCACCATAGACTGTAAGACTATGACATTCCTTAATATTCAAACCCCATCACCCCTGTTTTCTACACACTCCCAAAATCAACAAAAAACTACAATTATCCACCCGCATACCCTAGGGGATAATTCTCCGTGTTCTACAGTATCACCCAAAATGTTTAACATGTTGCCTAATTGCTATGTATATATATTTTTCACCCTATGTATATATTGTATATATTGTATATATTATACATTGTCATTGACTGTAAATTTTTCTACTCTTCCAGCAAACTATTTGATAAAGGCCACTGCGTTGCCCAAACGTCAGTCAGTAGTCTCTAGCTATTTTCTTTTTTCACATCAATGTGCAATAAAAATTTCAAATTTAACCATGACTATGCAGTTAAACTTTGCAGGTGTTTCTCTATAGATGTCACTTCAGTGTGTCTTTGTAACTCAACTACGTGTTTTCCCCGCACATGTTTAACACATATTTGTGGTATGAGGTTACTGACACTTTACCTCTTTTTACTTTTTGATTACACAGCTTGGGTTTGACATAGCAAATATTCATCTGCAAGTGTGGAAAAAAGGACCACGCAGTGCAGTCCTGGAGCGTCCGTTTAGACTTTTGGGAAGAGAAATCCGAACAGGTGCCAAAATGGGGGCTACAGGCAACAAGTATGCAGCCTAACTCTCCCTCCTTTTGTACCGGGTTGGGGCAATCGCTTCCTCGAGCTGCTACCACCCCCTTCCTGTTCTCACGCCATGTTGGGTCTTGGACCTCATCATCTCCACTAACCTCTTCCAACACCTGCTGCTGTTGGGTGGTCTGGCCACCACCATGCCAACAGAAACTGGCACCTGGAGTCCCCATCATCATCAGATGCGATTGGCTGCGTGTGCTGACCATCGGGACTGTCTCACCCGCCTCTTCAGATTCAGAGAGACCCCAAACTGTTGCGCATCACTGCATACTCCTCTTCTTCACATTCCAGAATGCTGCTTGGCTGTGCCCCTGTTTGCAAACCCAAAAGTTCTGAGAACAAAGCAGAGACTCAGCTGGCTCCAGTACAGAACTCTCTGACTGACTGGGCAATTTGGCAGGCGGTGAAGAGACAGATGGTTGATCAACAGTCTGTGTTCCTGAGAGGAGGTGGAAGCAATTGAAGTCGATGCATTGGACCCTGGGCTCCAACACCGCCAGTTGTTGCCTGTAAGTGCTGTTAGCACAGTCAACACTTGCTCCTGTGTTACTGGGGTTGAGTAATGGCAGCTGTTCCCCTCTGTGTGTACGACAAAAAGTCATGCTGCCTCCACCCTGTCCTCCTCTCATCCCTGGGCTCCAACACCCCAGTTGTTACTCGGAAGTAATTGGCAGGGTACTGACTCATGCCCACCTGTTATGTTTCGGTAGCTGAGGAGTGCAGGTAAAAAAGGCAATACACCAGAGCAGTTGGAATCTATGAGATTGCAGTACCCTGACTAACCACCACAACTAGAGGCAGCCGTGGAGCGTTCCTACGTTGGTCCTAGACGCCTCGTCACAGCCTGAGAAACTAACTACACCTAAAGATAGAAATAGGAAAGCTATCTGCCCCGGAGCAGAACCCCAAAGATAATAGAAAGCCCCCAAACATGTAATGGCGGTTAGACAAGAGGAAATACTGACACAGAAAGAAAATAGTATGAGCAAACCTGGGGCCCAAACTATCTAAATAGAAAAGGATAGGAAGGGTACTTACTGCAATCCCAGAAAACCCTGAAAAGCACCAACTCTACTAATTTCAAAATCACCTGAGATCACACGACCTCTACCACCTAAATTAGCTCTCTGGTGTAACAAAATCAAAACAGCAGCCACTGAAAAAACTGGAAAAAGCAAAAGAACAAAACTCAGTGGCTGAACTAAACTGAGAGGGCAGAAGCCCCCGGAGGGGACCCTGAAGGCCCCCAAAGAAGTGCAGGACAAAATGCAAAAATATAGCACAAACACAAAAGAAGAAAAAGTCTTATCTGTTAGCAGGAGATGCAGACACGACACAGCAGGCTACAAGGGAAACTGGAATGAAGGATTCAGACCAGAACAATTGATCACCGGCAACCCTGATGGGAAAATGACTCCCTTATATAAGACCAGTCAGTAACACCTGATTCCCAGTCCTCACAATCTTCACTAGCACCGCTAGTAACCACCAGAGGGAGCCTCTGCTCAGAACTCATCTCAAACCATTCACAACAGTACCCCCCCCTTGAGGAGGGGTCACCGAACCCTCATTTGAGCAACCAGGTCGGTCAGGATGAGTTCTATGATACGCACGGATAAGTCTCCCAGCATGGATGTCCGAAGCAAACACCCAAGAATTGTCCTCCTGACCATAACCTCTCCATTTAACCAAATACTGGAGTTTCCGTCTAGAAAAACGAGAATCCAATATTTTCTCAACCACATACTCCAGATTGCCCTCAACCAAAACAGGGTCAGGAGGCACAGCAGCAGGAACCACTGGCTCAACAAACCTCTTCAACAAGGACTTGTGGAACACGTTATGGATCTTAAATGTCCCTGGAAGAAGCAAACGAAAAGAAACAGGATTAATAATCTCCATGATCTTATAAGGTCCAATGAACCTAGGCTTAAATTTAGGAGATGCTACTCTCATAGGAATATTCTTGAGGACAACCAGACCAAGTCCCCCACTTTAAACCGAGGACCATCAGTCCTATGCCGGTTAGCAAACCGCTGGGCCTTCTCCTGAGAGAGGGACAACCTCTCCACTACCTGGTCCCAAATCTGTTGCATACGCTCCACAACAGAGTCAACACCTGGACAGACAGAAGCCTCCGTCTGTCCTGAAGAAAATCGAGGGTGAAACCCAGAATTACAGAAAAACTGAGACATCAAAGTGGCAGAGCTAGCCCTATTATTAAGAGCAAACTCAGCCAAAGGCAAAAAAGAGACCCAGTCATCCTGATCAGCAGACACAAAGCATCTTAGATAAGTCTCCAATGTCTGGTTTGTTCTCTCAGTTTGACCATTGGTCTGAGGATGAAATGCCGAGGAGAAAGACAATTGAACACCCAGTTTAGAACAAAAAGTCCTCCAAAATCTGGAAACAAACTGGACTCCTCTGTCAGACACAATGTTCTCAGGAATGCCGTGTAAACGAACCACGTGCTGAAGGAACAACGGCACCAATTCAGAGGAGGAAGGCAACTTAGGTAATGGCACAAGATGTATCATTTTGGAAAACCTATCACAAATTACCCAGATGGTGGTCATTCTCTGAGAAACAGGAAGATCGGAAATGAAATCCATAGAGATATGGGTCCATGGTCTCTTGGGCACAGGCAATGGCATCAACAAACCACTAGAGCGAGAGCAAGGCTTGGAGCGAGAGCAAGTCCCGCAGGACTGCACAAATTCCCTGACATCACGAGACAAGGTAGGCCACCAAAAGGACCGACTAACCAAGTCTCTGGTACCAAAAAATTCCGGGATGCCCAGCCAATGGGAACAATGAATCTCAGACATCACACTCTTTTTCCATTGGTCCGGGACAAACAATTTTCCAACAGGGCAGCGCTCGGGCCTATCCTCCTGACACCCCTCCAGAGCAAGTCTCAAATTGGGCGAGATGGCGGAAAGAACTACACCCTCTTTCAAAATAACAGAAGGATCAGATAACTCAGGAGAGTCCGCAAGGAAACTCCTCGAGAGGGCATCCGCCTTAACATCTTAGTGCCAGGAAGAAAGGAAACCACAAAATTAAAACGTGTGAAAAACAAGGCCCACCTGGCCTGTCTAGGATTGAGTCGCTTGGCAGATTCCAGATAGACCAGATTCTTATGGTCCGTAAGGACCACCACCTGATGTTTGGCTCCCTCCAGCCAATGTCTCCACTCTTCAAAAGCCCACTTCATGGCCAATAACTCCCGATTACCCACGTCATAATTACGTTCAGTAGGAGAAAATTTTCGAGAGAAAAAGGCACAAGGGTTACTTTTAGAGGTCTCTGGATCTTTCTGGGACAAAACGGCACCTGCCCCAATTTCAGAGGCATCAACCTCCACCTGAAATGGCAGAGAAACATCAGGCTGCCGTAGAACAGGAGCAGAAGTGAATCTCTGCTTAAGTTCCTGAAATGCAGAGACTGCCTCAGGAGGCCAATTCACCACATCAGAACCCTTTCTGGTCAAATCAGTTAATGGTTTAACAATAACCGAGAAATTACCAATAAATTTACGATAAAAATTGGCAAAACCCAAAAATCTCTGAAGAGCCTTTAATGAAGTAGGTTGGACCCAATCACAGATGGCCTGAACCTTGACCGGGTCCATTTCAATAACAGATGGGGACAAAATGAATCCCAGAAATGAGATCCTCTGTACGCCAAAAAGACACTTTGATCCCTTCACATACAGAGCATTCTCTCTCAAAATCTGGAATACAGTTCGAACATGTTTCACATGAGAGTCCCAGTCATTAGAAAAAATCAAGATATCATCCAAATAAACAATCAGAAATTTGTCCACAAAATCCCTGAAAATGTCATTCATGAAGGACTGGAAGACGGAAGGAGCATTAGTGAGCCCAAAGGGCATCACTAGGTACTCAAAATGCCCTTCAGGGTATTGAATGCCGTCTTCCATTCATCCCCGTGCTTAATGCGAATAAGGTTATACGCCCCCCTGAGGTCAAGCTTGGTAAACCAAGTAGCGTTTTTCACCCTGGAAAACAGGTCAGAAATCAAGGGTAACGGTATTGATATTTCACAGTAATATTGTTCAAGAGACGATAATCAATACACGGCCTTAATGAACCATCTTTTTTGGCCACAAAGAAAAAACCGGCACCTAAGGGTGAAGAGGATGGTCTGATATGACCCTTCTCCAATGATTCCTTGATATAAGACCGCATAGCGTCATGTTCAGGTACAGACAAGTTAAAAAGGCGACCTTTAGGGAATTTACTACCCGGCACTAATTCAATAGCGCAGTCATAGCTCCTATGGGGGGCAAGGATGCAGATTTACTTTCGCTAAACACATCAGAAAAATCAAACAAAAAGTCAGGAACATCCTGAGCCAGGGGGAGGCAGAAAAAACAGGAGTGTTGGTATTAACACATTGGCAGCCCCAACTGGTTACAGACACAGATTTCCAATCCAAAACAGGATTATGAGACTGTAACCAAGGGAAACCCAGCACGATAATGTCATGCAGATTATATAGAACCAAAAATTTGCAGCACTCCTGGTGATCAGGTTCAACCCTCATTATCACCTGAGTAGAAAACTGGGGTTTATTCTCAGCCAAAGGGGTAGAATCGATCCCCAGTAGGGGAATAGACTTCTGTAGGGGTATCAAGGGAAACCCACAACGTTTAGCAAAATCATAATCCATCAGGTTAATAGCTGCTCCAGAATCAACGAAAGCCTGAGCAGAAAATGAGGACAGAGAGCATATCAGAGTGACAGTTAATAAAAACTTAGTCTGAACACTACCCAAGACAACTGAGCGTGCAAAACGTCTTCCCCGCTTAGGGCAGACTGAAATAGCATGAGAGGCATCACCACAGTAGAAACATAACCCATTGCGCTTTCGAAACTCATGACGCTGTGGTCCAGACACCACTCTATCACACTGCATGGGTTCAAAGCTGGTTCACAAGGCAACACCATTCCACGCATACTTCTCCGCTCACGCAAACGTCTGTCAATTTGAATCGCTAATGACATAGAATCATTGAGACCAGAGGGGACAGGGAATCCCACCATAACATCCTTTACATTATCTGACAGACCCTTCCGGAAAAGGGCCGCCAAAGCGTCGTCATTCCATTTGGTCAGGACTGCCCACCTACGGAATCTCTGACAGTATAACTCAGCGTCATCAAGCCCCTGATTTAATGCCAACAAGGCTTTTTCAGCTTGATCAGTGACATTAGGCTCATCGTACAATAACCCCAAAGCCTGAAAAAACGCATCAACATCACTCAAAACAGGATCCCCAGGTATCAGGGAAAAAGCCCAATCCTGAGGATCGCCGCGCAGGAGAGAGATGATAATTTGAACCTGCTGCGCTGCGTTCTGAGACTTAGAGTTAGGCAAAACATTCATTATTTTGAAATCTGAACTTACTGATCCCTAAAACAATTGCATGGATCCAGGTCCACAAAGCAACAGCAATATGCATACTCTGAACTCAGTGCATGATCATCGCTAAAACTGTGCAACTCATTGGAAAGATCTCCACACCCAGAGTACAAGAAAAAAAAAAAAACAAATGACAACAGAAAATATCTGAAACTGAACCTTTTTCAAATTTTTTTTCCTTCTGTAGTACCATCAATTTTCATTTGGCCGTATACGTTGTTCGTAGCGAGGAGTGCAGTAAAAGGCAATACCCAACATGGACTATAGATGCAGACCCGAAACCACCACAACTAAGCACCGTGAGGTTCTATGGGCAGACGCCGTCAAGCTGAGAAACTACAACCTAGAAGAAATAGGAAAGCTACTGCCGAGCAGAACCCAATATAGAAAGCCCAAACATGTAATGCGTAGACAAGAGAAAAACTGACCCGAAAAAAATTAGCAGGGGCCCAAACTATCTAAATAGAAAAGGATAGGAAGGGTACTTACTGCAATCCCAGAAAACCCTGAAAAGCACCAACTCTACTAATTTCAAAATCACCTGAGATCACACGACCTCTACCACCTAAATTAGCTCTCTGGTGTAACAAAATCAAAACAGCAGCCACTGAAAAAACTGGAAAAAGCAAAAGAACAAAACTCAGTGGCTGAACTAAACTGAGAGGGCAGAAGCCCCCGGAGGGGACCCTGAAGGCCCCCAAAGAAGTGCAGGACAAAATGCAAAAAATATAGCACAAACACAAAAGAAGAAAAAGTCTTATCTGTTAGCAGGAGATGCAGAACGACACAGCAGGCTACAAGGGAAACTGGAATGAAGGATTCAGACCAGAACAATTGATCACCGGCAACCCTGATGGGAAAATGACTCCCTTATATAAGACCAGTCAGTAACACCTGATTCCCAGTCCTCACAATCTTCACTAGCACCGCTAGTAACCACCAGAGGGAGCCTCTGCTCAGAACTCATCTCAAACCCATTCACAACACCCACCCTGGTTACAGCACCACAGCTGTTTCCTGGCAGTGTCAACGGAAATTAGCCTCCAATAAGTTGTCCTGTCATGTTGCATTCCGGTTATCCGACTCTATGGTGTCCTGCAGTTTAGGTGATTCCTATGTGTGCTGTGGGATATGTAAATAAAGGCTCTTTCTGTTGTGAAAATAGGACAAGCACCCACTGTAGGACTGTGTGATTTGGTAACTGCAGACGGCTTGCGGCCTGTCAACTTACATTTTCATGGTGCCTTATGGTACCCGTCCGAGTTCCAGTACCGTCAGCTGGTTCTCCACAGTGCCTTTGGCCTAGGTGCCTCCATCTCGGTATCCGAGTTCCTGCAATGTCTGCTTGTCCTTGGTAGTGCTTTGGAGCACAGGTACCTCCTGCTTAGTAACCGTGTCCCAGTAACGTCAGCTGGTCCTCGGTTGTGCCATTGGCTCTTTTCCTTCTGCTGCCCCTCCGGGTTCCAGCACAGTCAGCTGATCCTCGTTACTTGCATTGGCTCTTGTACCTTCTGCTACCCGTCGGGGTTCCAGTGCCGTCAACTGGTTCTCCGCAGTGCCTTTGGCCTAGGTGCCTCCATCTCGGTATCCGAGTTCCTGCAATGTCTGCTTGTCCTTGGTAGTGCTTTGGAGCACAGGTACCTCCTGCTTAGTAACCGTGTCCCAGTAACATCAGCTGGTACAAGGTTGTGCTACAAATACAAGATACAGAACAAGAGACACAAGAACAATAAGCAGAAGATCTAAAAGCAGAAGAACATGAAGTATAAGACCAAAATGAAGAGCAAAATATATGCTCTAAATTATAAGCAGAAGAAGACTAAGCAGTGTATGGGGGTGAGTCCGTTCCTCCTCGTGGTGCCCCTGGTAAATGCCTGATGCTGCAGGCTAAACTGAACACGGACAAATACTGTTGTAATTTAAATCTTTTGTGGCAGGAAGAACGGAACGATGAAAAAAATCATACTTTTACAGATTACAAGTACAGGAATCTATGTCACAAATAAGAATATGATGAAGAAGATGAAGGACTATAATATGAAGAAGAATAATAGTTTAAAAAGAACAATATGAGTAATGTTAACAAAAAGATGAAAAGCAAGAAGTTTTAGAAGAAGATAAAGAAGGTGAAGATGAAGAATAATTTGATGACAAAGATGATGCTGCTGAAGATTATGAAGGAGAAAGTGTGGCAAAAGTTAAAAAGGTGAAGAGCATGGAAGTTGTGAAACATACATATTTGCCAAAATAGAAAAAAGGTTAACAACATTGTCAATTTCTTCGTCAATCCGAACGTATTTCCTAAAAAAAAAATAATTAATGCTATTCCATTGGATTGGGTTAAACATCTATGCCTTTAATGTCTCCTCAACCTCCCCAATACATTCTACATTACTCTTTGTTGTTTTCCTTCATGTACAATTAACCTACAAGGCAAGAATGGGTTTTTTTTTAATTTCGATATTTTGTTCCCATAGACTTACATTGGACTTCCGGTATTGGGTATCGCCGATATTTTTTGGGTATCGGCGATACCATTCCGATTCCGATACTTTTGGATATCGGAAAGTATCGCTCAACTCTACTCTTCATATATTATGTATGTGTATCAGGCTCATGATTTTTCCTTACCTTGAATATTGCGCATGCGCAATTAGTTTGCTGTCGCCCAATTTATTTCTATCTGGGCAATACGCATATAATTGCCTTTATCATTGACAGTTCACACGCGCAATTTCTGCCCAATTTGTATCTCTTGGAGCAATGCGCCTGCACAGTGTGGCAATTGTATATACGCTGATTATGTGCTGAATTAGACGCTTGGTCTTGTGTGATCCCACAGCTGCCTCTTGGTCTTCACTTATTTCCATCCGGCGCATACGTATTATACACACTTATGGTTCAATTTTTTCCCATGTATGACGCATGCGTTCTAGGCCTGTGATTTGTCCTCACTTCGGACACTGCGCATGCGCAAATACTTTGCTCTCCCCTAGCTTATTTCTATCTAGGCAATGCGTTCATAATTGCTTTCATCCTTTGACAGTGCACACGCGCAACCTCTGCCCTGTCTATTTCCGCCTGGGCAATGCGCTTGCGCAGTTTGGCAATCGGACTTATGCTGATCATATGGTGAACTAGACGCCGGGACGCACATGATCTCATGGTTGCCTCTTGGTCCTGACCAATGGGACGTCTTTCACACACCGGTAAACACTTGGAATTCATTAATATTGGTGTATTTAAAAGCATGCATGTGGTTCCCTGCACAGACTTCCCCTGACGAAGCTGTCTTGTACAGCGATACGCGTGGGGTCTCCCCAAACCCCCTGCTCATGAGGACTTATTTCCCATTTGGGTTGATGGGAGCTCTTATTTATTTTTGCTCATGGCAGCCTTTGCTCTTATTAGAACACTTAGTGCTTCCTTGGTTATTTCATTAGACATGGGTAATTGTTTCCCTCTGGCTCTTTTTTTTTTCACTCTATTCCAGCTACTTTCATACCATGCAATCTTCATTCTGTTATTGAATGTCCTTTACACTGACTATTTAGTTATCTCTCCATTGGCCTTTGATATGTTAAATAGGCAGTGACTTATTTCACTTGTGATTGCATTAAGTGTATTCTGCCAGACATTGTTATTAGCCAGTGGTTATTTCCATTGATTGCATATGTTGTTATTGTATTATTTTAAAACCAGGATTGCGCAGCACATGCTACTTTTGCAGATAATGGAGCTCCATATATTTATTGTACCATGTAGATATATATTTTTCTGGGGTGTGCTATGATCATCATGTTGTATATTTGGTTTTAAATGTTTTTAAATTTGTCTGTTTTGGGTTCCTAATAAAATTTATATATTTTTCTATTTGCATTATATCAGGTGTGCACGCCAATTTTTGTTTGACCTGTTTCTCTTCTTGTTTATGCATTATGTTTACTCAAACAAGGTCTAGCACCCTGTAATTAAACATATTGATGGAAGTGCATCCGATTTTGTCTACAAACATGGATGCACATATGAGAGCACTGGCTAGTGCCTCCACCTTTGTTCTGCCTTCATACACGGTGTGCAATCTAGCATACAGCCTAAACCACGATTCCGTACTCCAAATAAGCAGACTGTCCTCTGTAGTCTAACTTGTTTATTGGTGAACAGTATAGAACATGCGCGGCAAAACTATAAAAATACAAATGACATAAATAAGTATTGGGCACACAGCTGACACTTTACAATTAACAAGAAAGTATACAGTATGATGCAAATGTTACACAGGATTCTAATAACATCTCCTATACACTGGCTGCTATACAGTTAATAATCTCCTAAACACTGCATTGCTAGAGAAGATATTGATCTTACCAGATATGCTTTACCAGGATAGCAAACTCAAGTTGGAGAGGTTACAGGATAGCACATGAACACGTGTATTCCCTGAAGTACACAGAAGAAAATGGAGATTCTTCTTCCCAGCATACCTTGCTTCAATCCCACAATGCAACACTCTATCTGCTTGTTAAAGGCACAGGCTATAAATTCAGCCACCAATAGATGGTGCTATAACAAACAAAACCAGCACACAATAAGAAACATACTGCCCAGTACTCAGATGGGCAGAACACTCCCCGCTTGACATCAACTGATGCCACATACAGGCTCTTTTGGCGAAAGCAGTAAAACTAGTTCCGCAACTGGTCTGAGGAATAGTTTACTCTCTCCAGCCTTCCACACTTTGACCTCGACCTTGCGCACCTTCCCATCTTTGTTTGGGAATACCTTGGTTATGAGGCCTAGTGGCCACTCATTTCTGTGTGACTGGCTGTCCTTCATGAGCACAATATCACCTGGTTTGATGTTCGGCTTGTAGATCTGCCACTTCTTCCTAGGCTGTAAGGTAGAGAGAAATTGTTTTCTCCATCTGTCCCAGAAAGTATTGGAGAGACTATGAACTTGTCTCCATTGACGTCTGTAGATGTCCTTGTTGGTGAATTCTCCCAGTGGAGCTCTCGGGACACAGGTTTTCTGTGTGAGTAGCATTGCAGGAGTGAGGACTGTCAGGTCCCTGGATTCACTGGAAAGTGCTGTGAGTGGCCTAATCGGAGTGAGCTTCTTCAGCATGTTGTCTCCAGTAATGGGTTGTCCCTTGCTGAGGTTCTCTATTCCTCTGGTGTAGGTTTCCTTTTGTACAACACTAAGTATCGTAACCTTGGCTCTTCCCAGGTTGAGGGCGGTAAAAGCATACTTGCAGTGATGCCAACCTTAACAAGATCTCTGGCTTGCAGGTAATGCTGACTTGTAGGACTGGGCCACATGAAGTAGACAAGCAACGGCTCGAACAAGTGATTTCCAGGTTGAGAACCTGCTGAATCGATAAGATTCCAGGTAATGACTTGAAATTCCTTTATGCAGAGCAGACACTTGAGGACAGAGCTCCCCGTTGGCATCTGGATCCACTAGTTCGAACATTTCAGGCCTGTCTATGTGGGGCGTCGAACGTTACAAGGAAGCAGGGCCTGTGAACCAGGTAGTGTCCTTAAGATGACTTGAAGCAACGGATCTAGTCGCATGGTCCGCAGGATTGAGGTGAGTAGGTACATAGTACTACTGACTAGGGCAGGTAGATCTTCTTATCCACAGTATCTGGTTGCTGACGTAGACATAAAAGCGTCGCGTTTCATTGCAGATATATCCCAGTAAAGAAGAAAAAGTTCCAGCTCCTTAAAATTCAAAAAGTTTATTGATCCATTAAAATGAAAAATTCTTAAGTGGCAAATGCTCCATGAAAGAATGCCATGTACAGCGACTAGAGTTGAGCGATACTTTCCGATATCCAAAAGTATCGGAATCGGAATGGTATCGCCGATACCCAAAAAATATCGGCGATACCCGATACCGATACCGGAAGTCCAATGTAAGTCTATGGGAACAAAATATCGAAATTAAAAAAAACCCATTCTTGCCTTGTAGGTTAATTGTACATGAAGGAAAACAACAAAGAGTAATGTAGAATGTATTGGGGGAGGTTGAGGAGACATTAAAGGCATAGATGTTTAACCCAATCCAATGGAATAGCATTAATTTTTTTTTTTTAGGAAATACGTTCGGATTGACGAAGAAATTGACAATGTTGTTAACCTTTTTTCTATTTTGGCAAATATGTATGTTTCACAACTTCCATGCTCTTCTCCTTTTTAACTTTTGCCACACTTTCTCCTTCATAATCTTCAGCAGCATCATCTTTGTCATCAAATTATTCTTCATCTTCACCTTCTTTATCTTCTTCTAAAACTTCTTGCTTTTCATCTTTTTGTTAACATTACTCATATTGTTCTTTTTAAACTATTCTTCTTCTTCATATTATAGTCCTTCATCTTCTTCATCATATTCTTATTTGTGACATAGATTCCTGTACTTGTAATCTGTAAAAGTATGATTTTTTCATCGTTCCGTTCTTGCTGCCACAAAAGATTTAAATTACAACAGTATTTGTCCGTGTTCAGTTTAGTCTGCAGCATCAGGCATTTACCAGGGGCACCACGAGGAGGAACGGACTCACCCCCATACACTGCTTAGTCTTCTTCTGCTTATAATTTAGAGCATATATTTTGCTCTTCATTTTGGTCTTATACTTCATGTTCTTCTGCTTTTAGATCTTCTGCTTATTGTTCTTGTGTCTCTTGTTCTGTATCTTGCATTTGTAGCACAACCTTGTACCAGCTGATGTTACTGGGACACGGTTACTAAGCAGGAGGTACCTGTGCTCCAAAGCACTACCAAGGACCAGCAGACGTTGCTGGAACTCGGATACCGAGATGGAGGCACCTAGGCCAAAGGCACTGCGGAGAACCAGTTGACGGTACTGGAACCTGGACGGGTAGCAGAAGGTACAAGAGCCAATGCAAGTAACGAGGACCAGCTGACTGTGCTGGAACCCGGAGGGACAGCAGAAGGAAAAGAGCCAATGGCACAACCGAGGACCAGCTGACGTTACTGGGACACGGTTACTAAGCAGGAGGTACCTGTGCTCCAAAGCACTACCAAGAACAAGCAGACATTGCAGGAACTCGGATACCGAGATGGAGGCACCTAAGCCAAAGGCACTGCGGAGAACCAGCTGACGGCACTGGAACCCCGACGGGTAGCAGAAGGTACAAGAGCCAATGCAAGTAACGAAGACCAGCTGACTGTGCTGGAACCCGGAGGGGCAGCAGAAGGAAAAGAGCCAATGGCACAACCGAGGACCAGCTGACGTTACTGGGACACGGTTACTAAGCAGGAGGTACCTGTGCTCCAAAGCACTACCAAGGACCAAGCAGACATTGCAGGAACTCGGATACTGAGATGGAGGCACCTAGGCCAAAGGCACTGTGGAGAACCAGCTGACGGTACTGGAACTCGGACGGGTACCATAAGGCACCCATGAAAATGTAAGTTGACAGGCCGCAAGCCGTCTGCAGTTACCAAATCACACAGTCCTACAGTGGGTGCTTGTCCTATTTTCACAACGGAAAGAGCCTTTATTTACATATCCCACAGCACACATAGGAATCACCTAAACTGCAGGCACCATAGAGTCGGATAACCGGAATGCAACATGACAGGACAACTTATTGGAGGCTAATTTCCGTTGACACTGCCAGGAAACAGCTGTGGTGCTGTAACCAGGGTGGGCATGAGTCAGTACCCGTGCCAATTACTTCCGAGCAACAACTGGCGGTGTTGGAGCCCAGGGATGAGAGGAGGACAGGGTGGAGGCAGCATGACTTTTTGTCGTACACACAGCAGGGGAACAGCTGCCATTACTCAACCCCAGTAACACAGGAGCAAGTGTTGACTGTGCTAACAGCACTTACAGGCAACAACTGGCGGTGTTGGAGCCCAGGGTCCAATGCATCGACTTCAATTGCTTCCACCTCCTCTCAGGAACACAGCACTGTTGATCAACCATCTGTCTCTTCACCGCCTGCCAAATTGCCCAGTCAGAGAATTCTGTACAGGAGCCAGCTGAGTCTCTGCTTCTGTTCTCAGAATCTGTTGGTTTGCAAACAGGGGCACAGCCAAGCAGCATTCTGGAATGTGAAGAAGAGGGAGTATGCAGTGATGCGCAACAGCTGTGTCTCTCTGAATCTGAAGAGGCGGGTGAGACAGTGCCGATGGTCAGCACACCGCAGAACGCATCTGATGATGATGAGACTCAGGTGCCAGTTTCTGTTGAGCATGGTGGTGGCCAGACCACCCAACAGCAGCAGGTGTTGGAAGAGGTTAGTGGAGATGATGAGGTCCAAGACCCAACATGGCGTGAGGAACAGGAAGGTGGTGGTAGCAGCTCTGAGGAAGCGATTGCCCCAACGGTACAAACATACAAACAGGAGGGAGAGTTAGGCTGCATACTCTGTTGCCTGTAGCCTCCATTTTGGCACCTGTTCGGATTTCTCTTACAAAAGTCTAAACAGACGCTCCCAGGACTTGCACTGCGTGGTCCTTTTTTCACACACTTGCAGATGATATTTGCTATGTCAAATGCAAGCTGTGTAATCAAAAAGTAAAAAGAGGTAAAGTGTCAGTAACCTCAATACCACAAATATGTGTAAACATGTGCGGAGAAAACACGTAGTTGAGTTACAAAGACACACTGAAGATGTACAGTCTATAGAGAATCACTGTACAAGTTTAACTGCATATGTCATGGTTAAATTTGAAATTTTTATTGCACACTTGATGTGAAAAATGAAAATAGCTATGAGACTACTGACTGACGTTTTGGGCAACGCAGTGGCCTTTATCAAATAGTCGCTGGAAGAGATAGAAAAATTTACAGTCAATGACAATGTATAATATATACAATATATACAATATATACATAGGGTGAAGAATATATATACATAGCAATTAGGCAACATGTTAAACATTTGGGTGATACTGTAGAACACGGAGAATTATCCCTCTAGGGTATGCGGGTGGATAATGTAGTTTTTTGTTGATTTTTGGGAGTGTGTAGAAAACAGAGGTGATGGGGTATTGAATATTAAGGAATGTCATAGTCTTACAGTCTATGGTGATCAATTAAAGATGTTTTGTCAGGATACGATCAATTTTTTGACAGATGTAAAATGTAGGGTCACAATTGAGTTGTCTGTAGGTTAGGTTAACTGACAGTTGTCTATGAATTTCGGCAATAGATTGGGTCTTATTCATAATAACGATAGCACCCCCCTTATCTGCTGGTTTAATAATAATGTTGGGGTTATCTTTCATAGATTTTATGGCTTGTTTATCTGTGGGTGTCAGGTTGTGGCGTATCGGGTGTAGGCCCAATCTCGGCAAACCATCCACGAGCACAGGCTCTGAATGCTGGCATTGCAAAACTCCTGTCCCTTGAAATGCTGTCATTCAGGCTGGTGGAGACTGACAGTTTACGGAACTTAATGGCATTGGCAGTCCCACAATACAATGTGCCAAGCTGATTTTATTTCAGCAGGCAAGCCGTCCCTGGTCTGCAAAAGCATGTTGTTGAGGTTAAAATTAAACATGCGCTACTAAACTCCGTCAGTAGCAATATCCACCTGACCACCGCTGCGTGGACCAGTACCCATGGCCAGGGACGATACCTTTCCCTTACTGCCCATTGGGTCAATGTTGTGGAGCCGGGTACAGATCTTGCGAGTGGCGCTGTACGTGTTTAGGCAACTACAAGGATTGCGGGAATCAAGTCTGTACACATTGACTCCTCCTTCTCCAGTTCCTCAGAAACATCGTTGCAGGAGCCGTCACGGTCTACCTCCACATGGACCCGTGAACGCTTAATAAGAATCTTTAGTTATATAGCGCCATCATATTCCGCAGCGCTTTACAGTTTAACAGTTTCCGAACACAAGTCATAAGTAACAACGTTACCAATACAATAATGAAAGCAATCTAAGCCGCACACGCTCGTGAGAGCTTACAATTTACAAATATGTGGGGGAGATACAAAGTACAGGTGTTTATATACAATGGTGTATTTAGAATGATGGCCCAGCCATTTTGAGGGAGTGAGGGATGGATGGAGATAGTGAATGGGCTACACACACACACTTACACATAGAATGACTTTGATTAGTGAATGTGATAGGCCGCTATGAAGAAATGTGTTTTGAGTGAGCGCCCGAAAACATGCAAATTGTGGATAGTTCTAATTTCTTGGGGTACAGCATTCCACAGTATTGGCGCAGCGCGGGAGAAGTCTTGGATTCGGGAGAGATGTTCTTTAGGTGTAGGCGGCAATAGCGGGCAACAGATTGTATATGGGAGGTGAAGGAGAGATTGGTGTCAAACATAACACCCAGACAGCGAGCCTGTTGACCGATATGAGCACAGACGTGGCCAAACGTCAACAGGCCGTCCTGAAATTAATTTCCATGGGGCATCAAAGCCACACAGCGCTGGAGCTCTGGAATGCCATAAAGCAAGAGAGCGACATGTGTATTTTGCCAGCGAATCTCCAGCCAGGCTTGGTAGTGTGTGACAATGGCCGAAATCTGGTGGCAGGTCTGGGCCTAGGCAACGTCACTCACATACCATGTCTGGCAATGTGCTAAACTTGGTCGTCCAGAGTTTTTTGAGGGACTATCCGGATCTTGATTGCATTGCTGCACAAGGTCCGCCTACAGTGCGCTAACTTGCGACGTTCCACCATGGCCAGATCGCGCATTGCAGCTCTGCAACGCAGATTTTGCCTTCCTGAACATCGCATCATATGTGACGTACCCACCAGGTGGAATTCCACGTTACATATGTTGGAGCGGTTGTGTGAGCAGCAGCCAGCAGTAATGGAGTATCAGCTGCATCAGTCGCAATCAACTCGCAATTTGCGCCGTTCACTTCACCACTACTGAGTGGGCCTCTATAATAATAATCTTTATTTATATAGTGCCAACAGATTCCGCAGCGCTGTACAGTTTAACAGTTTCATAACACAAGTCATAAGTGACAACGTTAACAATACAATAATTAAAGCAATATAAGTCGCCGCTGCTCGTGAGACCTTACAATCTACAATGAGGAGGGGGAGCTACAAAGTACAGTTGTTTATATACAATGGTGTATTTACAATGATGGTCCAGCCATTTTCAGGGAGTGAGGGATGGATGGAGATAGTGAATGGGCTACACACACAACAGTTACACATAGAATGACTTTGATTAGTGAATGTGATAGGCCGCTCTGAACAAATGTGTTTTGAGTGTGGAAGTAGGGCTGTTAATGGGGATGTTGAAGTCTCCAAGGATAAGGGTTGGTACTTCTGAGGACATGAAAGTGCGGCAGCCAGGCAGAGAAGTGGTCAAGGAACTGTGTGGGCGAGCCTGGGGTCCGATATATGACCGCTACTCTGAGGGAGAGGGGACGAAAGAGCCTGATGGTGTGGACCTAATAATTTGCAAAATCTTAATCTAAAATTTACATGTTACATATTTACATCTAGTATAAAACATTTAACCATTAAGCCTACTTACAGAACAAGGAAGTGTAAAAAAACTTGTATAAAACATTTAACCATTAAGCCTACTTACAGAACAAGGAAGTGTAAAAAAACTTGTGCTTAAAAAAAAAGTGCAAATAAAATGTGAGAAGGGCAGTGTAACAAATAATTTAGGAAAAAGATAAACTAACATCAAGTGCTGTGTGCTGTGTAAGAGCCAGACACATTAACATTAAATCAGTCTGGAATAGCGGTGATTTTCTCCCCATAACCCGAGTAACATTCTGGGGAGAGGGCTGTAGAGTCAACGATCAGCAACTAGCTACGGTAGATCAAATACCTGAAAAAAAAAGTTAAAAAAAAAAAATAAAAATATTTAACATTCATAAGATACATTGTATTTAAAAAAAAAAAAAAGTTATTTAACATTCCTAAGATAAATTTTTTTTAAAACATATAAACTATAATACACAGCAGGATCTTTAGTAAAAACCAGACTTACCACTGTAACCTCTTAATCCTTGCAAGCTTCAACACAACGTTGACAAGGTACACAGCAGGGGTGGTCGGTCTCCTAGACAACGAGCAAACTCCTTCATGTTGAGAGAGGCCACCATCTCCTTAGCTTTCTGGTACTTTTCTGTGGGAATGAGCTTGTCTCCAACCAGCCAGGAATATCCATTGAATGGCACACCATGGTTTGGTATTAGCACCCAGTACCAAAAGTGAAGCCAACCACAGTTCCCATTTCTCATGAACTTTATTTGATATACTGGCTGGCCAAACATTAGTTTCTCACAAAGGAGCTGAAGACCCTGAGTGGCAGTAGGTGCAAGTCTCTCCAGCATGACCTGTTTGTTAGATATTTGCCATCTACACCTAAAGAACATCTCTAGAATCCGCCCTTTTCTCACCATGGAAACAACAAAAACCCTCACTGTAGCATTGATCCACTCCCGCCTGGACTACTGCAATGCTCTATTACTTGGCCTCCCCATTACTCGACCATCCCCTCTCCAGTCCATCCTTAATGCAGCAGCCAGGGTCATCCATCTGGCTAATCGGTACTCGGACGCGTCCGCTCTTCGCCAGTCCTTACACTGGCTGCCAATTCATTATAGGATCCAATTCAAAGTACTGGTTCTCACCCACAAAGCTCTCCACAGTGCAGCACCCCCTACATCTCCTCCCTCATTTCTATCTATCGGCCTAACCGACTGCTGCGCTCTGCAAATGACTTTCTACTAACCTCTGCAGTAATCCGTACCTCCCACTCTCGACTCCAAGACTTCTCCCCCGCTGCGCAAATCCTCTGGAATGCTCTACCACAAGAAATTAGGACTATCCACAATTTGCCTGGTTTCAGGCGCTCCCTCAAAACACATTTGTTCAGAGTGGCCTATCACATTCAATAACCAAAGTCGTTCTATGTTTAAGTGTGTATGTGGAGCCCATTCACTATCTCCATCCATGCCTCACTCCCTCAAGATGGCTGGACCATCATTGGAAATGCACCATTATATATACACACCTGTACTTTGTAGCTCCCCCTCCTCATTGTAGATTGTAAGCTCTCACGAGCAGGGTCGGCTGATTTTGCTTTAATTATTGTATTGTTAACGTTGTTACCTATGACTTGTGTTTTGAAACTGTTAAAGTGTAAAGCGCTGCGGAATATGTTGGCGCTATATAAATAAAGATTATTATTATTATTATTATATCAGAGGGAGAAGAGGATTGGGCCTTGACAAGGTGCCCGATTGCATCTTAAGTCTTATTGAATGTTGGAGCCAGTCCACCGTATAAAAGCAGCCATACAGTGTCCGGGTACCTGCTTGGATTTCGATCAAAATGAAGACTACTTTGATGTACATGTACACCAATTCGAGAAAAATGACAAGGATGAGGCAGTAAGACACGCTCAGCAGAGTACAAGCAGCATTGCTTGAAGAAGTAACTTGAGCGTGATCAAAATTGAATAAATTAAAATCTCAGACTACAGTGAACACAACTCTTAGCTGTGAAAGGGCTTTTTGTGTCCTTCTACAGTGTTTTCAACCAATGTATTGGATACGGATGGAAGCATGTCACACTATAATTTCAATTGAATGGAGCAGCAAGAATTACACTAAAGAAAAAAAAAAAAAAGAGTGTGAGAGTGACATGTGCAGATGCCTACATACAGCGTTGTATGCCGAGCAAACTGCAGCGCGTCACCTGCACTCACACACACACCTTGCAGAGCTGTGAAAAAAACACTGCAAGGCAAAAGGAAGATGTACACAGCGGTTGGTAAAGTAGCCTGCCTAAAGCACAGTACACAAAATCGCAATCTCTAACTGTCCCTCAGAGTCAGCAGAGCAGCGTTCTGTCCCAAACTGAATTAACAGCACAGTGACGCTAAAATGGCGGCTTTATCCGGCAACAATACCTTCCTTGTGTCACGGTTAGGGTAGCGTGTGTCTATTATATGAGTGTCTGTAAAATGTAACGTTACGCAGACTTATTCTGCCCTTGGGACGCAAAAAATAAGACAGCAGTAATCATTTACTGTATAAAACTCCACCTATGCGCAACAAAACAAGCACGTTCCCTCTTACGGTTCCTGCGCTGACATGTGAGTAGGGAGTTTGGAGACGTTCCTGAATTTATCCCAGGTATCCAAGCATATCAGGCCGATAGGAGAGCATTAAAACCACCCACGGTGGTGACTTAAATATGGTGAATCGAACCAGTGAAGAACTGTAGGTCGATGCGAATGAATGTGCGATCACATGACACACGTTTATAATAACCCTTGCTAGACACGAGTAACTTTGTAGACATTTGGACACACCTGAACCCAGATGGCAGTGAATATTCATTCTATTCGGCGCCACATGACTCTTGGTCCAGAATAGATTATATATTGCTAGCACACGAGCTATTAAGGGGAGTGGAAGAGGCAGATGTGCACAACGTAGCTAAATATGACCATGCGCCCGTATCAGTGACCCTGCCAGATATGGTGCAGATGGGGCCAAACCAAACTTGGCGCTTCCCGACCTATTTGTTAATGGATGAGAAGTTTCGACATCACGTGAAGCAATGGTGTTTTTAATATGTAAGGGATAATGGAGATACTAGGGATAGGCCGGAACTTTTATGGGCAGCAGGGAAGGGAGTAATGCGCGGGAAACTAATAGGTTATCAGACAACGCTAAAAAAGAAGATCGCGACAAACTACTCGCAGGCTAGCAGGATATTACGCGATAGGTACACGGCAAACAAGACAAGTTCATCAACACAGGTTAAAAATAGATGTAAGCAGGCTAAGGCTGACTTACACGTATGGGTATATCGACGACAGACAAGCAGTAATAACAATTATAGAGCCGATGTATATCGTTATGGTAGCAAATGAGGGAGACTATTATCACGACTAGCGAAAGGAAATCACATTCGTCATCAACATATTACAGCGTTAACGAATAAACATGGGATCATGAACACAGACCCTCGAACCATAAACACCATTCTACAAGAATACTACTCAGACTTATATAAGGTGGAACATACGGATAGTGCGGAGGGTAACACCTTTGTAGATGGAATACGGTTACCATCCATCACAAACTATCAGCTTCTCCTTTTAAAAAAACAAATTGAGGTGACGGAAGTGACAGCGGCGATAAGTTACTTTAAATACGGGAAAGCTCCAGGACCTGACGGGTTTACAGTCAAATTATTTAAATTATTGAGTGAGGATATCCCGTCCACATTGGTACGCACCTTCAATCATATATTGGAGACAGGAGGGTTGCCCATCCATTCAAACATGTCACACATGAAGTTGCTACTAAAACCAAACAAACATTCACATCTGCCTGGATCCTATCGTACATTCTCACTCATTGACCATTATATCAAGATTTTGTCCAGGATCATGGCAGATCTTTTGAGTAGCATTGTTCCTACGCTGATAGGGCGATCACAAGTGGCCTTTGTTAGCTACTTTGTTGGCTACTATCAGTCTCACTATGCATAACACATGTGTGCAGTGGGCAGTATTACCTTTGCCTTCGGTGGAGTAGGAAAACCCCTCTCCTATCGAAGTGTTAGTTGGGGAGATGGAAGATTTGACACCGGGACCTGAATTGTAATACTTAAATGTGACAGGTGACAAATTTGTTAAGGCGCAACTCCGCGGCCCCTACGTTGAGTCTAGCCCGTGAAAATTTACTGGTTGTCAATGGGGAACCCCAACACCCCGGGGCAGCTACAGTATTTCAACAATTAGAGCTGAACCAAGATTTGCTGTATCAGGTTTATAAAATACATGTGGAAATTTTTTAGCAATTGCTGCTACCGCAGTCATATCGGAGGTTGGTAATGGACTTAGCGCATGCGCATGTACTAGGGTGACATTTGTGCCAAAAGAAAACCCTACACAGAATTATACAACGGTTTTACTGGCTGGGGGTCTATCAAGAAGTTAAACGGTATTGTAACTCTTGTCGCATGCGCCAGGTACACAGTCCTCAGCCTCATTTAGTGAGTCCCTTGGTGCCATTAAAAATTTTAGAGGTCCAGTTTGAGAGAATACCCATGGATCTGGTGGACCCGGTTAATAAATCAGCAAGGGGTCATCAACAGTGGCAATAAAAGGGGCACTGTGTGGGTCACCAGTTTTGAGCACACCCGAGTTCAAAAGAGAATTCATTGTCCAGACTGATGCGTCAGAGGTAGGTATGGGTGCCGTATTGTCTCAGGACTGGAGCTTAACGGGGAGGAGCATCCCATTAGTTTCCTGAGTCTAAAACTTACTCCATCAAAAAACAGAGACAGCATTGTAGAGAGAGAGTGCCTGGCGATAAAGTGGGCACTGGAGTCGTTGCGCTACTATTTGTTGGGGATAACATTTTGTTTTGTAAATGATCATTCCCCTGTGACTGGCAGTGTTGTAGCCCAGGGAGTAGAGTTCAGGTGGTAGAAAGATGAACATAACAGGAGACTTGGAAAACTTTGGCAAACAGTTATTTAATCTGAAAAAGGACAGGCAAATTCAGGTGAGATCCATGCCTTGTTCATTTTCAGAAAAATAAGCCGGTCTACATTGTCTGAGGATAGTCGCATGCGACGGTCTGTTAGTACACCACCTGCAGCACTAAAGACGCGCTCAGATAATACACTGGCAGCAGGGCAAGCCAGCACCTCCAAGGCATACCACACATCAAATACAAATATAACAGTAATAATAATATTATTTAATAAAAAATGAAATTGCACACACAGTACACAGACACAGCTCATATGTGTGTATGAGAGAGTGTTTCTATGTGTAGTTCATGCCTCTAGCCTAGAAGATCAGTCTTGCTAAAATCTTTAACACTGACCCCTGTTCTGTTCTTAAAATGGTGGATGCTGAACTGCTTCTCAGCCCCCTCATACACAATCATTATGTGGCACTGCTGGGCTCAGTCAGAGGCATCAGATTGAACTAGGCTGTCCTGAGTCATTCTCAATAGAACATTTTGTTCAGCAGTTCATCTAGTTCATTTAGTTCAGAGGTCACATGATGCATTTCCTATCAGCTCCTCACAGGATAGGGTGGAGAAAAACTGAACTAAATGAACTAAATGAACTAATCTTTTGAACTAATCTTTTCAGTGAACTAGTTCATGGTGAACTAATCACCAAAATTAACTAGATTTCCCATCACTATGGTGTACACCTTGGTGGCGCTGTCACAAAACTTCGCCACATTTGTAACATACAGCTCTTGCCCTGTGCAGAGGCGCTGCTTGTGCTCCCTCTTGTTGCAGAGGTGTCTACAATGCCTCGACGCACAGAGCTGCTTTGTAAAGCAGTAGCAGCAGCAGCGCTCTCGGCTGGAATGGAGAACATTATGGATTTCAACAGTGTGTCTTGGTCCTCCAGCATTTTACGGTCCCGGTTCAACGGTGTGATGAGGCTTTGTAAGTTGTCCCGGTAACGAGGGTCTAGGAGGGTGTACACCCAATAATCTGACGTGGTGAGAATGTGGCGATGCGGCGGTCATTTCTCAGGCAGTGCAGCATGAAATCAACCATGTGCTGCAGACTCACAACTGGCCAACAAACGCTGTCCTCTGGAAGAGCGTCACACTAATAGATTTTTGTAAATGTAAAATAGAAGAAAGCAGCAGCAATTTTTGAAAAATTACAAGGATAAGCCAGTGACAGACACTCAGCAGAGTACACGCTGCGGTGGTTGAAGTAAGTGGAGCGGGATCTACACTCCTACAAAAAATTAAACCTCAGACTAGAGTGAACACTGAACACAACTGTTCACTTGCTGTGAAAGGCCTTTTTGTGGACTTCTATTATGTTTGCAAGCAATGTATTGTATTTTGATGGAAGAGCGTCACACTAATAGATTTTTGTAAATGTAAAATAGAAGAAAGCAGCAGCAATTTTTGAAAAATTACAAGGATGAGCCAGTGACAGACGCTCAGCAGAGTACACGCAGCATTAGTTGAAGTAACTGGAGCGTGATCTGCACTCAAAAAAAAAAAAAAAATCACAGACTGCAGTGAACACTGAAACACAACTGTTCACTTGCTGTGAAAGGCTCCTTTGTGGACTTCTATAGTGTTTGCAACCAAGGTATTGTATACGGATGGAAGCACGTCACACTATTATTTCAATTGCATGGAGCAGCAAGAATTACACTGAAGAAAAAAAAAAGAGTCTGTCAGTGACACATGCAGATGCCTACAGACAGCGTTGCATACAGAGCAAACTGCAGCGTCACCTGCACTCACACACACCTTGCAGAGCTGTTAAAACAACACTGCAGGCAAAAGGAAGCTTTACACAGCCGGTGGTAAACTAGCCTGCCTACAGCACAGTACACTAAATCGCAATCTCTAACTGTCCCTCAGAGTCAGCACAGCAGCGTTCTGTCCCTAACTGAATTCACAGCACAGTGACGCTAAAATGGCGGCGGCGCCTTTTATAGTGCATTCTGACATCATTTCAGCATCCAATCACAGCCATGCCATTAGTTAACATGACCGCAGCAGTACAGGATGTGCCCACACTTCTTAGGATTCCTCATTGGCTGTCACATTGCCTCTCAAAGAATTATGGGAACTTCCGATTCCGGTATACGATATATGAAAAATATCGGAACTAAGTATCGGAATTCCGATACAGCTAATATCGGCCGATACCCGATACTTGCGGTATCGGAATGCTCAACACTAACAGCGACGCGTTTTGATCAAGAGATCTTCATCAAGGCTGCTACACATATGAACAATTGACAAATCTATATAATACATCACAGCCAATACCATCTGAGATTCCAATCACATGATTGATCAAAGGTCCTGGCAGATACACATTGAAAACCAACATTTAAAAAAACAATGAAAATTACACAAATAACACATTAGTAATTATAATGATACATTACCGTATTTTTTGGACCATAAGACGCACTTTTTTTCCTCCAAATTTGGGAGGAAAGTGTGGGTGCGTCTTATGGTCGGAATGTAACATGTGGGGAGGGGGGCAGGGGTCAGCGGTGGAGTGGGATCAGCAGGAGGCAAGAAAATATCCCCTCTGCTGCAGGAAACAAGCGCTGGGGAAACCCCTGGTCCCTACTTAAGTGCAGTGAATATTAATCAGCCGCTTCCCGCCCACCTATCAGCTGAGCTGTGAGCGGGGGAGCAGCAGATCACAGAGCCACACAGTTTCCCCAGCACCTGATTCCTGCAGCAGCTGGGCAGATCGGTGTCTGAAGGAGAAGGAGGCAGCAGGAGCAGCTGGCATACCTGACAGCCTGGGGCTGTGCTGATGGGAGGCTGAATGCTCCTGTGAAGGACCTGTGATGAGGTCATGAAGAGGGTGGGCTGGAGCATTACATGACCAAAGCCCTGCCTCTTCATGATGTCATCACAGGTCCTTCAGACCCACTGTACAACAGAGAATTAATTAAAAGGTTAGGCTACTTTCACACTTGCGTTTTTTTGTGCAGCGCATCATGCGCACATGAAACGCATATGTGTCACATTTCTATCATCTCTGTCTCTATCATCTCTGTCTCTATTGTAACGGGTCTGGGAGGCGGAACCTCTGAGCTTTATTATACAAGGAGGCTTTCCTTGTAAAGGAGCGGGTGGCACCCGGGGAGATGGACAGGAAGTCACTGCAAGTGACAAGGGCAGTCTCTGGATAGACAGGCGGGTGGTCACGGCAAGTGACCGGGGCAGTCTCTGGGTAGACAGGCAGGTAGTCACGGCAAGTGACCGGGGCAGTCTCTGAGTAGACAGGCAGGTAGTCACGGCAAGTGACCGGGGCAGTCTCTGAGTAGACAGGCAGGTAGTCACGGCAAGTGACCGGGGCAGTCTCTGGGTAGACGGCAGGTAGTCACGGCATGTGACCGGGGCAGTCTCTGGATAAGCAGGCAGGCAAGGGGCCGGGGCAGTCTCTGAATGGACAGGTATATACGACCTGAGATGGTGGAGCCTCCCGGTAGGCTAGCAGGCAGATGACAGATGAGCGCCCCCAAGTGAGCAGGCGAGAGTCTCTGGAATAGCCGATGGACACCACAGGTGATGGCCAAACCTCCAGGTAGGCTTGCAGGCAGATGGCAGATGAGCGCCCCCAAGTGAGCAGGCGAGAGTCTCTGGAATTGCCGATGGTCACCGCATGTGACGGCCGAACCTCCAGGCAGGCTTGCAGGCAGATGGCAGATGAGCGCCCCCAAGTGAGCAGGCGAGAGTCTCTGGAATTGCCGATGATCACCGCATGTGACGGCCGAACCTCCAGGCAGGCTAGCGGGCAGGTAGCAGAAAGCAAACTGGCAGGAAACAGGCAGGTAACAGGTAACGGACCCTGAGGGCTGAAGCAGAGTTAAACAGTGCAACAACAACATTGCTCGGGCACCTCCATTAGGGAGGAAGTACTTTATATAGGGTGGAGTCCTCCGGCATTGGCCGGGGACCTTTTTGAAAAATGCGCGCGGCCCCTTTAAGAGCGGGGGAGCGCGCGGGCGCGCGCCCTAAGTCCAGAAGCAGGGAAGGAGCGCGCGGCCCCAGCAGGGCGGAAGGAGGACGCTGAGCGCGGGTAAGGGGACCGGCGTCCCTGCCTGGCAGAGGGCAGGGACGCCGACGCTACAGTACCCCCCCCTCTAGGCCCCCCCTTTTTAGGCCAGAAAGAAATTTAGCTAGGATGAGAGGGGCATGGATGTTCTCCCGAGGCTCCCACGTTCTCTCCTCAGGACCAAACCCCTTCCAATCCACCAGAAAATAGGTCTTTCTTCCTACCCTTTTGGTGGCCAGAATGTTCTCTACCTCAAATTCGTCTTCAGCAGACACTGGAGCAGGAGGTGTACCTGTAGACTTGACAAAAGAGTTAAATACCACCGGTTTGAGGAGAGATACATGGAAGGAGTTAGGAATCCGCAAATTGGCCGGGAGTTTCAATTTATAGGACACCGGGTTGATCTGACTGATGATCTCAAAAGGACCGATGAACCGAGGACCTAACTTGGAGGAAGGAATCTTGAGCCGGACATACTTGGACGAAAGCCAGACCTTATCTCCAGGACGGAATTGAGGAGGATCCAGACGTCTTTTGTCAGCATGTTTCTTCATGCGCTCGGATGACAGAATGAGTGCGGACCAAGTACTCTCCCATATGGAGGAAAATTCGTTAACCAGAGATTCCGCAGCTGGATTGTCCACAGAGATGGAGACAGGAACAGGGATCCGAGGGTGTTGACCGAAGACTACAAAAAACGGAGATTTGGAGGAAGATTCGCTCTCGTGATTGTTGTAAGAGAATTCGGCCCAAGGCAGGAGATCCACCCAGTCAGAATGGTGGGCATTAACGAAGTGCCGGAGATAACTGGTCAGATTCTGATTGATTCGCTCGACTTGTCCATTGGACTGCGGGTGGTAAGCGGAGGAGAAATCCAAAGTGACGTCTAGCAACTTACAAGTGGCTCTCCAGAAACGTGAGGTGAACTGTACCCCACGATCCGACACAATGTGACGAGGCAGACCATGAAGACGGAAGATGTGGCGGATAAAGTCTTTAGCCAACTCGGGTGCAGACGGAAGTCCTGGCAGGGGAATGAAGTGAGCCATCTTGGAAAATCGGTCAACGACCACCCAAATGACCGTACAACCGGCAGAGACGGGCAGATCTGTTATGAAGTCCATGGCTATATGCTGCCAGGGAGCAGCGGGTACAGGAAGCGGAAGAAGACGGCCGGCAGGCAGGTGTCTCGGAACTTTGTTGCGGGCACAGGAGACACAGGCAGAAACAAAGTCTATTACGTCCTTGTGAAGGGTAGGCCACCAGTAATGCCGAGTAATGAGCTGGAGGGTCTTTTTCTGACCAGCGTGGCCAGCTAGTTTAGACGAATGACCCAGTGTAGGATTCTCTCCCGATCAGTTACCGATACGAACGTCTTGCCAGGAGGGAGACGATTTAGACTCACGGGAGCCACCTGCATCACTCTGGCGGGATCGATGATATGTTTAGGTTCCTCCTCGAGATCCGACACCAGGAAGGACCGGGACAAGGCGTCCGCCTTGATGTTCTTGTCGGCCGGGCGAAAATGTAAGAGAAAATCAAAGCGGGCAAAAAACAAGGACCACCGGGCTTGGCGAGGGTTAAGTCTCTGGGCATGCTGGAGGTAAGCCAGATTTTTGTGGTCAGTGTAAATGATTACCGGATGAAGAGCCCCCTCGAGTAGGTAACGCCACTCCTCCAATGCCAGCTTGATGGCCAATAACTCTCGGTCTCCTATGGAGTAATTGCGCTCAGAAGAGGAGAAGAGTTTGGAGAAGAAGCGCAAGATACCATCCTCCCGGATGAAGATTTTTGAGTAAGTACCGCTCCGGCTCCAGAAGAGGAAGCGTCCACCTCCAGGAAGAACTGCTTGTTGCCGTCCGGGCGATGCAGCACTGGAGCGGAAGAGAAGGCCTGTTTTAAAGAAAGAAAGGCCTCCTCTGCTTCGGGCGTCCACTGTTTGGGATTAGCATCCTTGCGGGTGAGCGCGGAGATTGGAGCAGTCCGGGAAGAGAAGTGCGGTATGAAAAGACGGTAATAATTGGCGAATCCCAGGAACCGCTGAATGGCCTTCAACCCCTCCGGTCGGGGCCATTTCTCAATGGCAGACAGTTTCTCCGGATCCATTAGTAGGCCTGTTTGAGAAATGATGTAGCCCAAAAACGGAAGCAAGGTCTGCTCAAAGAGGCACTTCTCATATTTGGCGAAGAGGTGATTCTGCCTGAGCCTGAGCAGAACCTGACGAACATCCCTCCAGTGAGACTGGAGATCCGGAGAGAAGACCAAGATATCGTCTAGGTACACCACAACGCAGGAGTAGAGAAGGTCCCGGAAGATGTCATTGACCAACTCCTGAAAGACTGCTGGAGCATTACAGAGACCAAAGGGCATCACCAAATACTCATAGTGGCCGTCCCGGGTGTTGAATGCCGTCTTCCATTCATCTCCCCGACGGATACGGACCAGGTTATATGCCCCACGAAGATCCAGTTTGGTGAAGATTCTAGCCCCCCTCAGACGATCAAACAATTCTGGAATGAGCGGAAGAGGGTACTTATTCTTCACCGTGATCAAATTTAGGCCTCTGTAGTCAATACAGGGACGGAGAGAGCCGTCTTTCTTTTTTACGAAGAAGAAACCTGCTCCCGTTGGGGAGGTGGATTTCCGGATGAATCCCTTGGCCAAATTCTCCTCGATATATTCGGACATCGACCTGGTCTCAGCAGCGGACAATGGGTAAATACGCCCACGGGGAGGCGTAGTACCGGGTAGCAGGTCGATCGGGCAATCATACGGTCTGTGAGGGGGTAATGTCTCTGCTTCCTTTTTATTAAAGACATCAGCGAATGACCAATATGGAATCGGGAGCCCTGGTAGATTAGTTGGTGTAGGAGAAGGACGGACGGGATGAACAGGAACCAAACAAGTTTTATGACAGTCCTGTCCCCAGCGAAGGATCTCTCCAGTCTGCCAGTCGAGCACGGGTGCATGCTTTTGGAGCCAAGGCAGACCTAGTAAGAAAGCGTGCGAGAGTCCAGGCAGAACATGAAACGAAATGCTCTCAGAATGCAGCATTCCCACCTGCAGGGTTATGGCTTCAGTGATAAGTTGAATGGGACGTGGTAGGAGACCCCCATCCACAGCAGCAACAGATACTGGTTCAACCAGAGGTTTGGTAGGAATGCGATATTTCTCCACTAGAGCCTGTGAAACAAGATTCCCGGCTGCTCCAGAATCAAGTTGGGCTAGTTCGAAAAAAACGGTTCTCCCCGAGGAGAATTGAGACTGACAACAGCAGAGATGAAGAGGATTTATTTTTGTCTAGGTGGACCTCTCCGAGCGAACCTAGACACAGGCGTTTCCCGACCTCTCTGGGCAGGTACGGATCCAGTGCTCCTTACTGCCACAGAAGAAGCAACTCCCCTCGGTACGGCGTAAGTCCTGACGGGCTTTGACCATCTTGGTCTGGTCGACTTGCATAGGCTCAGACGAGTGTACCTGAGGAGAAACGGAAGGAGTTACGGGTCTCTGAAAAGAAGGAGCTAGACGAGGAAACCTTCTCTCACGGGTGACCTCTTTAGCACGCTCCTGGAACCGCAGATCAATTCGATTGGCAAGAGTTATTAGGTCATCGAGAGAGGTTGGAATGTCCCGACCAGCAAGTTCATCTTTAATACGGCCGGATAGACCCTCCCAGAAGACAGAAATCAGAGCGTCATTATCCCAAGCTAACTCCGAGGCAAGGGTACGGAACCGTATGGCATATTGACCCACGGTGAGACTTCCCTGACGGAGACGCAGCAGAGATGATGCAGAGGAGGTCTTCCGTCCGGGTTCATCGAATACCTTCCGGAAGGCTGAGAGAAAAGCAGACAGGTCAGACACCAGAGGATCCTCTCTCTCCCAAAGAGGATTTAGCCAGGCCAGGGCCTCTCCGGTGAGATGGGACATGATGAAGGCAATTTTGGCCGGTCGGAGTTAAACTGGTGTGCCAGGAGTTCAAAATGCAGGGTGCACTGGTTAATGAAACCCCGAGCCAGAGCAGGGTCGCCTCCAAACCGAGGAGGAGCTGAAAGTCGAGGTCCAGGAACGGAAACCACGGAATTGGTAAGCAGCGGAACTGCCGGATTGCGAGTCATGGCGCCCGCGGTGGTTGCTGGTGAAGTAGTCAGGGTGTCCAGGCGGGAATTAACATTCCGCAGGTGACCCAGGATGGACTCCTGTTGAGACCTCTGACGAGACAGTTCATGACACAGGTCAGAGAGCGAGGGAGTTTGGGTGCCACCGGGTTCCATGGCCCGAGCAAACTGTAACGGGTCTGGGAGGCGGAACCTCTGAGCTTTATTATACAAGGAGGCTTTCCTTGTAAAGGAGCGGGTGGCACCCGGGGAGACGGACAGGAAGTCATTGCAAGTGACAGGGGCAGTCTCTGGATAGACAGGCGGGTGGTCACGGCAAGTGACCGGGGCAGTCTCTGGTGACGCAGTATCACGGCAGTGACGGGGCAGTCTCTGAGTAGACAGGCAGGTAGTCACGGCAAGTGACCGGGGCAGTCTCTGAGTAGACAGGCAGGTAGTCACGGCAAGTGACCGGGGCAGTCTCTGGGTAGACGGGCAGGTAGTCACGGCATGTGACCGGGGCAGTCTCTGGATAAGCAGGCAGGCAAGGGGCCGGGGCAGTCTCTGAATGGACAGGTATATACGACCTGAGATGGTGGAGCCTCCCGGTAGGCTAGCAGGCAGATGACAGATGAGCGCCCCAAGTGAGCAGGCGAGAGTCTCTGGAATAGCCGATGGACACCACAGGTGATGGCCGAACCTCCAGGTAGGCTTGCAGGCAGATGGCAGATGAGCGCCCCCAAGTGAGCAGGCGAGAGTCTCTGGAATTGCCGATGGTCACCGCATGTGACGGCCGAACCTCCAGGCAGGCTTGCAGGCAGATGGCAGATGAGCGCCCCCAAGTGAGCAGGCGAGAGTCTCTGGAATTGCCGATGGTCACTGCATGTGACGGCCGAACCTCCAGGCAGGCTAGCGGGCAGGTAGCAGAAAGCAAACTGGCAGGAAACAGGCAGGTAACAGGTAACGGACCCTGAGGGCTGAAGCAGAGTTAAACAGTGCAACAACAAACATTGCTCGGGCACCTCCATTAGGGAGGAAGTACTTTATATAGGGTGGAGTCCTCCGGCATTGGCCGGGGACCTTTTCGAAAAATGCGCGCGGCCCCTTTAAGAGCGGGGGAGCGCGCGGGCGCGCGCCCTAAGTCCAAAAGCAGGGAAGGAGCGCGCGGCCCCAGCAGGGCGGAAGGAGGACGCTGAGCGCGGGTAAGGGGACCGGCGTCCCTGCCTGGCAGAGGGCAGGGACGCCGACGCTACATCTATCATCTCTGTCTCTATCATCTCTGTCTCTATCATCTCTGTCTCTCTCATCTCTGTCTCTCTCATCTCTGTCTCTCTCATCTCTGTCTCTATCATCTCTGTCTCTATCATCTCTGTCTCTATCATCTATCTCTATCAACTCTGTCTCTATCATCTGTCTCTATTTCTATGCAGCATGTATTTCTATGCAGCCGCACGATCCAGTCTGAGTGCCGGCGGCAGTGCCGGGTGTTCATGCGAGAGACTCACACGAAATTGTGCGAGTTTCTCGCATGTGTGACCCCGGCCTTATACTCACCCTCCAGCGTCTTCACATAGTAGTTTACAGACACCACACTGGTCCCGCAGCACCATCTCTTACCCGTAGCTTCCAACATAATAACATACTATTATATATAATAACACCACGTATAATAGTATGTTATTAAATATTTTACCACATTTTTTGCTTCAAATATATTTTTCCCTATTTTCCACCTCTAAAACCTGGGTGCGTGTTATAGTCCGGTGCGTCTTATAGTCCGAAAAATACGGTAATTCATTTTTCTTATTCAATCCATTAGGATATCTAGTATTTAGATTAAAGATCAAAAAGCCTCTCTGGTGAGGAGGCGTCTGTTAACGTCACCCCCACGTGAGAGTTTGTTCACATTCTCTATGGCACAAACCCGAAAAAAACGCAGTGTTGCGATCATGACAGGTAATAAAATGTTTGGCCGCTGCTGATACATTCCGATTTGCATTTGTATTTTTGATATTGGACAAATGTTCAGATACTCTAGTTTTAAGTTTCCTTGTGGTGCATCCGACATATGACAAGCAGCAAGAGGTGCAATTGATTTTGTATACCACATGCGTTGAGTTACAATTCATATATTGTTTAATGTCATAACTGACAGACTGATTATTATTATAAAAATTCTTTGTAACCAACGCGTGTGTACATGTCCTACAATTAATCATGCCACATTTAAAGAAAACCTTAAATTTCAGCCATGTATCATTCTTGCTATGGTCTTGAAACATACTAGGTGAAACCCTATTACCAATAGAAGGTGCTTTTCTTGCTACAATATTAACCCCGGATTGTAAAATTTCACCCAATGTTTCATCCTCATATAGAATTGGTAAGAATTTATTAATTATTTTCTTTATTTGGCCAAATTGGGGACTGAACTGTAAACTCACAAAAGGTTTAACACAATAACCATCATCTGCCTGACCTTGTGAGATCTCTTTATCTGAATCAATGAGATCCTCTTGTTTTCTCTGAGCTACAATATGTCGAGCCCTGTTCATCATCCAACGCGGATAATTGCGGTTATTTAACCTAACATCAAACATGTCAAACTGTTCCTCCAAATCCTTATCAGTACTACAATTTCTTTTGATTCTAACATATTCACCCAACGGAAAAAGACCTAATAGTTTGTCTGGGGTGACTATTTTTCGGGTTTGTGCCATAGAGAATGTGAACAAACACTCACGTGGGGGTGACGTTAACAGACGCCTCCTCACCAGAGAGGCTTTTTGGATCTTTAACCTAAATACTAGATATCCTAATGGATTGAATAAGAAAAATGAATTAATGTATCATTATAATTACTAATGTGTTATTTGTGTAATTTTCATTGTTTTTTAAATGTTGGTTTTCAATGTGTATCTGCCAGGACCTTTGATCAATCATGTGATTGGAATCTCAGATGGTATTGGCTGTGATGTATTATATAGATGTCAGGCACACCGCACTGCACTTGCTCACTGAGCCAGTGCGTGTGTCCTAAGTGAACAAACTGTGCACAACGATACCTGTATAGTAGAACCGCAGCAGAGATGTGTGCTTCTGAGGACACAGGACCTTCCGCACCATGTGACTGCCAAGGGGCGGAGCCAGCACACATCTCTCAGAGGCAGCAGTATCAGGTAGAGAATGTTTCAGGCGAAGGACCTGCAGGCACGTGACGCCTAGGGGCGTGGCTAAGCTCCAGAGATCTAGGAGGTAAAGGAAAACTCCTAGAAGGGTAACTACGAAATAAGTTACCAAGGGCATAGACAGAATGGATAGTCAGGATAGCCAGGTCATACACATAGAGGCGATGAAGTACAAAAGGAGCAGGCAGAGAATAACCAGAACACAGCCAAGGGGTCATACACAGACAGAGCAACGCAGTACAAAGGGACAGGCAAACTCGTAACAGGGACACAGCCAAATCAGAACCAAGCAAGCATAAAATGAAGCACAGGCACAAAGCACTGGTACAAGCACAGGGTCAGACACACTCAGCCAAAGGTCAGAGTATAAAGGACAAAGGCTGGCTTCACAGTGAGGCCACAAAAAGCCTCCCAGGACCCAGAAAGAGGCCAACCAAGTTAACCCCGCGACTACCTGATCCAAGAACCCAGTAAACCATGACAATAGATTTGTCAATTGTTCAAATGTGTAGCAGCCTTGATGAAGATCTCTTGATCGAAATGCGTCGCTGTACATGGCATTCTTTCATGGAGCATTTGCCACTTATGAATATTTCATGGATCAATAAACTTTTTGAATTTTAAGGAGCTGGAACTTTTTCTTCTTTGCTGATTACCATTGGACGTTTCAACAGACGTTGTTCCGTGCACCCGTGGTGGCAGTTGGTGAGCTGGTTTGCTTTTCTACAGATATATCCCAGTACCACTTTGCTATCGGTGTGGAACTCTGCTTCTTTGGTCTCCAGATTCATCACACCTGAGATAAGCTCGGCCAACTCAACTGCGAGGACAGCAGCGCAGAGTTCCAGTCTGGGTACTGTGTGTTCGTGGAGTAGTGCCAGTTTAGTCTGGCTCATCACAAACCCGCTGTGGCTCTGTTCATTGACATCTATGGTTTTGAGGTATGCTACTGCTGCAATTGCTTTGACTGATGCGTCGCAGAAGATACAAAGTCTTTGTGTCTTGACTTCTGTGGATGGCACAGGAGTATACGGTCGTTTCACACGAAGGTCGGTTAAGGCCTCGAGAGACCTCTTCCACTCTGCCCACAGGTCTGCCTTTTCTGCTGGCAGTGGATCATCCCAATCAGATGTGTCTTGAGTGAAGTCTCTTAGCATTATTTTCCCTTGGACAGTAACTGGAGCTACGAATCCCAGGGGGTCGTATAGACTATTCACGAAAGAAAGAACTCCTCTGCGCGTGAAGGGTTTCTTGTCTTTACTGATCTGAAAGGTGAAGGCATCCATCTTCAGAGCTCAAAGCAATCCAAGACTCCGCTGTAAGGGAAGAGTGTCGATGCTTAGGTCTAGGTCCTTTAGATCGCTGGAATAGTCTTGAGAGGGAAATGCTTCCATCAACTCTCGACTGTTGGAGGAAATCTTGTGTAACCTTAGGTTAGACTGAGAGAGCATTTCTTGAGCCCTTTTTAGTAGACTGATTGCAGCCTCATTTGTTGGTGTGGACTTCAAACAGTCATCTACGTAGAAGTCCATTTCTACGAAGGATCTGACGTCTGACCCATACTTTTCTTCGCCTTCTTTGGCAGAATTACGGAGGCCGTAGATAGAGACTGCTGGGGAAGGGCTGTTCCCGAAAATGTTTACCCTCATCCGGTACTCTGTGATGTCTTTGTCTGGGTCATTGTCACGGTACCAGAAGAACCTTAAGTAGTTTCTGTGTTCCTCTTTGACGAGAAAACAGTGGAACATCTGTTGTGTGTCAGTCATAAATGCCACTGTATCTCTGCGGAAAGAGAGTAGTACTTCCAGAAGTCTGTTGTTGAGGTCTGGCCCCGACAGTAGGACATCATTGAATGAGACGTCTTCACATTTGGCACTTGAGTCGAATACCACTCTTATTTGACCTGGCTTCTTGGGATGGTATACTCCGAAGATGGGCAGGTACCAACACTCCTCTGAGGGCCGAAGTGCAGGTGCAAACTCTGCGTTGTTGTTCTGGAATATCCTTCCCATGAAGGTAAAGAAGTGTTCCTTCGTCTCAGGTGACTTCTTATGCTTGTGTCTGAGGGAGATGAATCGTCTGTAGACCAGTTCCTTGTTGTTGGGCAGGCACCTTCTCTGAGGTCGAAATGGTAAAGGTGCGACCCAACTGTTCGATTTCTCTTTGACTATTTGTCTATCCATGATGTCCAGGAACATCCTATCTTCTATGGACATCGCTACCTTGTCGTCTTCTTTTGTCCTGTGGAAGACTGTACATCCCATGTGGTCTTGTTCACCTTCACAGCCGTGGTCTTCGTTGGTAGGTACTGAGAAAGGGCAAGGTAGGGGAGTGCTGTTTGGTAATTCCTTTACCAGCAGACTATTGTGACACGGCTAGAAGAGAGATGGACGTCCATTTTCTAGTGTGCTGGTGAGCATACTGTTGACTGAGGCCGGCTTGTGTGCTCCTCCTAGACAGACGTCTCCTATGATGACCCATCCAAGGTCGAGCCTCTGAGCGTATGGAGCATTTCTGGAGCTGTTTATATATTCTCTAGTCTTGTGGACTCGTAGTATATCTGTTCCTAGGAGTAGGGCTATTGGGGCTTCTGGATCCAACTCAGGTATCAGGTGGGCTATATGCTTCAGATGGAGGTGATGTGTCGCCACCTCTGGTGATGGTATCTCTAACCTGTTGTTCGGAATCTGGTTGCACTCCAGGATGGTTGGTAGCGATAGGCAGGTTTGACCATCTATGGACTCCACCTTGTATCCGGTCGCTTTTCTCCCCGCCAGCCATCTCAACGGTACCTGAACACGTCCTCCGGGAGTAGGGAGAACCAGGGCCTACAATGCTGAAGTTGTCAAAGAAGATGGACCTGGCTAAAGACCTGTTACTTTGGTCATCCAGGATTGCATATATCTTGAGGGCTTTGTCCTTGCGGCCTGCAGGATAGACTCGGACAAGGCAGATTTTTGAACAGGACCTTCCTCCTGTGAGTCCCTTACAGATCTCCGTACATTGAGAGCTGACCACAGGGGTATCTTAATCAGTGTTCTTCTCCTTCCCATCGTGCTCCTCTGCTTGTGACAACACTCGTGGAGGTGGTCCAGGGTGCAAGGCTGTATTGTGATCCGTGCTGCTGTATTCGGCACATTTCACGCTAGTTCACAGTTCCTGGCGAGGTGAGAGATTCTGGCACAACATTTGAAGCAGATGTTGTTCTCTTTGAGGAAACCTTTGCGATCCTCCAAAGACTTCTCCTGAAGGCTCTGCATTTTAGTAGAGGATGTGGTTTCTTGTGTAAAGGACACTGTTTACTGACATCCTGAGGCTTGTTTTCGTCTGGAGGGGGTTTACTCGCATTGTGAGGAGGGCCTGTGGAAACATTGTTAGTTTTGTGGACTGCCACGGGTGTCCTACTGGGTTTGCCACTGGGGGCAGTGGAGCATGACAGAGTGAAGTCAAAACTAGGGTCATTTCTGATTTTAGCTTGTTGGGTGACAAATTCTACAAATACAGTGAAAGGAGGGAATGGTACATTATGATTTTGTATATACCGTGAACCATATGTAACCCACTTTTCTTGTAGGTTGTAAGGAAGTTTTTGTATTATCGGATTGACACCCCTAACGGTGTCTAAGAATGCCAATCCGGGCAAGTCTCCTTCCTCCTCGGCAACCTGTAACTCTATCAATAAATCACTCAATTCTCTAAGCTTTTGATAACCTTTAGGTCCTATCTTAGGAAAATCATCAATTCTTTTGTATAAAGCATTCTCTATGACTTCTACTGTCTCATAGCATTCATCAAGTCTTTCCCTCACTTTGCGTAGACCTATGTGTGGATGCTTTATATTGATGTCTCTTAGTCTTTTGGCATGCTCGACCGACTCACTTCCGAGCCACTTTACTAGGAGATCTAACTCCTCACTACTAGAAAGGTCAAGACGATGAATGGCGTTCCAGAACGAGGCTCGCCATGACCTATAGTTCTCGGGTTTATCAGTGAACTTTACAAGTCCTTTTGTAACCAGTTCTTGGCGGACTTCATATAGTCTGTGCAGTACCTTCTCGGTGCAGTAGGTGTCTCTTTAAGGCGGGATAGGAGCTGTACCTTCCTCTCAGTGGAACAGCCGCTGTGGTCGACATCTCTGCGCTGGATGACTCCTTGTTTGTGGTGACGAAGTTCGGGTTGGATCACTGGTAGCCGGCATACGCTGGTCGATGTGGTGCATCAGGGCTGTCATCCATGCCTGAATGTTGACGGACGTACTCTGAGACGCGCTGCGCTGGATCTTGCTGTTCTAGATCTGGTCAGGGAAAGTTGCTGCGAGTCTCACAATCAGGATCCTTCATAGCTTCAAAATACTCTGCTTTAGCAATTGCAGCTGCTGTGTCTTTGTCTGCCGCAAGTTTTTCTAGCTCCGCTCGCCACGTGCAGTTTCCGCTTCTTTCTCTGCCTGCAAACGTGCAGTTTCCGCTTCTCTCTCTGCCTGCAAAGTGCAGTTTCGCTTCTCTGTCTGCCTGCAAACGTGCAGTTTCTGAATCTTGCTCCGCCTGCCTCAGCTTTAGGTGCATTTATCTTTCGACGAAGGAGGATCTTTCTTTGGCTGCTTCGGCTTTGGCATGGGCGACAGCAGCGAGCTCTGCTAATGACAACCTGCTGGAGCTTGCTCGTGACCTCGTGTAATGTATGTGGTACAGTTCATATAGCGTCTTGTGCTTGGGTGCGATGAAAATACATGAGACACAGGTTTGATATAGAAAGTCTTGTATTACTTCATACAAGTTGGCAAAAATAGTCACACAGTTTGCAGACACAGAAGCAGGAGACACAGCAGGCCAGAGTAATCTAAGCTCAGCAATCACTCTCCACAACAGGTTCAGGATCTTCTTCTCTGTTACCGTAAGTCCATGCAAACGTGGGTCTTTCAAAGAGCAGGGTTCAGAGTCCACAAGTGCTTCAGAGTTCCTCAGTAGGAATAGCTGGAGTACAAGGTCCAAGGCTTTAGGAGTCAGGTCACAGGTTCACTGAGGCTAGATTCTGAAGCACTGATTGCTCAGCTGTGGCTGCTTAAGAAGCAAAAGGAGAGAATCAGGGCGGGAACATGCAAGCTGGAAACTCCATTTTGACTGAGGGCAAGATAGCTCAGCAAGACAGAAAGTAAAATGGCTGACGAACAAACTGAGTTTCAGGAACATGTACACAGAACCTTACATTACTCCCCCCTTAGGGACAACCTCCGGATGACCTCAGGCCAGGCTTGTGTGGGTACCTCTGATGAAACTGACGGAGCAAGCGAGGAGCATTAACGTTATTGACTGGTGCCCATGAGTTGTCCTCCACTGGGTAGCCCTGCCATTTAATCAGATATTGTAACTGATTTCTATACAACCTGTGTCATGGAAATATATATGTATTCCATATATTCAAAGTATATTCACATATATGTATTCACAGTTCACAGTTAGATAGATTTCACTTGCTAAAAAACCTTGTGCTCACATATTTCTAGGCCAGATATAATCAGTCGTTTTAAAGAAATCTGGCCTCCATAAGACCTTTGTAAAGGAACAAATGCATGAAGTACAAAATGTCCTATTAGATATCTGTTGTTTACATTATAGTTATGCAAGGCAACTAGGTCACAAGAATATAAAACAATAATTCTGCAACTTCAGCTCTTTTAATCATAATTATCATATTTACACTAGAACAGCCAATAATCTAGCAGCTTTTAATTGTATGTTAATTGACTAACCAGCCCCTTTTTGTAAACGTATAAAACCTTGAAACAATAATAAATGTATGTCTTTGACGAACTGTTATACTGACACTTTCGTGTGGACAGTCCTCATTTCGTTCTGAGCGCTCAAAAAGACATTATATAGAGATTTGGACATGGCAAGCAGCAAACACAGGATATTTGTATCCTAATTAAATTTCCATATCAGTTGGCGCCTGCACGCGGGGCATTGGACGAAACGCACGAGGACTCGGCCGACCGGAGAGACGGGGGTGTTGGCCCTGGCCTTGGCACACGGGACGGAGACTGCAGCTCCATCAGTAAGGTAAGAAAACTTTGTCATCTTACCTGAATGTTCCCTGTGCCTAGTCCTAGCCTACACTTCCAGCCGGTCGGACGTGGTCATCACCACATTCCCAGGTTGTGTAAAAAGTCCATACCCTTATCCAAAAGCCCTGGGATATAAGCCGAGTTGGTTGCTGCTGTGCTGTATATGTTTCATGTTTTATGTGAACCGGGAGAAAGTTGGAACGGTGACTGTGTTTTTGCTTGCTGATCTCTGGGGCTGTATAGCAAAAGACAATTGCTGCATAAGTTCCCGCAGTAAACTTTCACGCACCGGGAGGCCATCCCAGTCAAATCAGACGTGAAGGGCGGGAGCTTTGGTTTGGATAAGTCCACGCAGATATTCTTCACACATTGGAGGGAGGTTATCCCAAAAAAATCCAGTTGTGGAAGCGAGGGCTTTGTTCGGTTAAGTTTCTGCAGTAAACTTTCACGCACTGGGAGGCCATCCCAGTCAAATCAGACGTGAAGGGCAGAAGCTTTGTTTTGGATAAGTTCTCACAATAATTGTCCACGCACCGGGAGGCCATCCCAGTCAAATCAGACGTGGATAGTGAGAATTTTGATGAAGGCTATTGCAGATTACTGTGACCGGTGCACCGGCCAGGTACGGTACAGAGCGATAGAACCTTGAGCTTCGCCGCGCTCAGTGCAATTGGTGAGTTATCAGTTACCAGAGCAGCTTGTATGTGTCACAGATCATCAAAAGAGGGATTCGTATTCTCCCGGGTGTCTGTCAACTGTCTGTATCAGGTACTGTCGCTTTAAATCACATCTCCGTGCGCTCTGTTAGTATCTCATTCAGAGCAGTGTGCTGGCTGCAGCAGCGAGAAAACCCCTTTGACCCCCCTCCTCTGCTAATCACGTTATCAGGCATTCTGTTTCTTGGCTTTGATTTTTATTTTTTTAAGCTAGTTTTTTGGCTACAGGTTTTAACGTGAGAATTATCAGGCATTCAGACTGAACTATATTCATTTTTTGCTATTCTGAGGAATAATAATTTTTTTTTTTTTTTTTGATACGTGATTTCAGTGGCTATAGAGACAGCAAGCAGAGATATAAGGAAGGGAGGGGGGAAGCAGCCAGCTGACATTCCAGAGATTTTTAATTAGCTGTTTTAGTAACAAGGGTTGTTTTTCAGAGTTTTATGATTAATACGGTTTTTCTTTTCTCCCCTTTTTGGTGAATTTATTTTTTTTATGTTTACTTTTTCTAGAGTTTTTTACTAAATCTAACTTTTGTTTTTAAAATTTTTCTTTTAAGTACATTTTTGAATGATTTTGGAGAGATTTTTTTCTCTAGAGCTTTATTTCTCCAGCCATTTTTTTTTTCTACAAGCTTGCTTTACAACAAGGTCACATAGATAAGGAGAATTACAGGCTGTGGGAGAGAGCAGACACAAACTACGCAGTGGTCTGAGTAGCCCCACCCATCGGGCATTCGGCGAGGAAATTTGTTGAATATGTTTTTGGAATAGACACAGTACGTAAGAATCGAAGGGCTAGGCATGTGAATAGAATGTCAGAGTACGTGAGAAGCAAATAGACAGACAGCCTTTACGCTGCATAATGAAATGTTTTTTCTTGTTTTTTGTTATTTGAAAGGTAACGGGAAAGTTTAATAGATTACCATCTGCTATAGAAGAGCAGCGGTGCATCGTGTAAAAGATACAGCAAGTTAATTTGAACGGACCAGGAAGTGATTTTTTTTTTTTTTTATGTGAATAAGTTTGAAAAGGTGTTAAATCATCTGTGAGAAAAAGATCACTGACATGTCACAAGAGCAGAATTCAGAGTCACACACATCACATGTCCATCATGTGGAGACACAGGACAGGTGTAGGCTGCTCTCATTGAATAAGGAGCCTTGTACAGGGAAAAACGCTCCCCGCCTCTCTCCACAGGGAGAAGGCATTTTTGTTTCAACCATCCCCTCTCAAGAGTCACAGGGGGACTCCCCTCCATCTTTCTTCTCTCCCTCCCTCTCTCTTTCTCTCGCTCCTCCCTCACACCTCCCTTCTCTTCCTCTTTTTTCTACTTCGTCATCAACTGTGTCAACGCCCAATCCAAGCAATGTGGTGTCCCTGTATTCAGTGTTTCCAGAACAGGGCACTTTGTCTATCCCAAGCACAGTACAAACATTGCCAGTCATTATATCAGGAGAAGAAAGTACAGATCTCCCTACACAAAACGCTACATGTAGCCCCCAGACACAACAGTCCACTGCTAAGGCTTCACAGGGGAGTGGTATAGCTACAGGGCTGCTAGCATGGACCATGACACTGATCCACCGCAGCCTCAGCAAGGAAGTGGGAAATCCCCATGCAGCAAGACAACTTTAAAGCCCAAATCTCACCCAGTGTATGCACCAAGTACACCATGTCACTTCTTATCTGATGAAGATGAAGATGCAACGTCACACATGCTGCCCAATACTAGGGAAGAAAACACACAACCACCAACAGAGCAGGGACAGGTAGAGGCACCATCCTATGAGCCCTTCATCCCAAGCCAGGTGATCAGTATGCTGCCAGACCCAGGGATACACCCCATGCCATTTTACCAAAAAATGCAGCAGATCCAGCGAACGTATGCAGCAGCCTGGACTGATCTCTGGACCGAAATGGAAATAAAAGCAGGTGATGCATTCTGGCCAATTATGAGAGAACACTTCAAGCTTCCAACAGAGTTAGATGCGTATGCCTGGGAGACAGGACCAAAGCTAATTGAGCAACTCAGAGAATGGGCCAAAAGCAGACTGACAGGACAAACTCTCAGCCTACATGTCACGAGTCAAGAAAAGACAGAGTCTGTGGAGAAGTTCCATGGCAGAGTGATGCAAGTGTTTCAAGATTTGGGCTTCAATATTCATGATCAGATACACAGACAGATGTTGGCACAGGCCTTTGTGCATGGACTGAGAGAACCAATCAGAAAGCCACTGATAGTAGCTAGGCCTGAGTACAGGTCAATAGCAATGGACACCCTTCTCACAGTCGCAAAAGGGATAGAATCCCAGCCAGGAGTGCGCAAAACAGCTCCCCTGATGGTGGTCTCAGAGCCAGATGGCCAACCACGTTTTAAAGACAGAAGAAATGTCAAGTGTTACAAATGTGGCAAGCTTGGCCATTACCGGAACCGCTGCAGAGAACCCCTACGACCCACCACTTTGTCTAGAGAAGCAAGCCAAGGAAGAAACACAGAAAGCAGTGAAGAACCCCGTCCATAGGACAAGAGCACACCAAGTCCACAAGGAACCCCACCAGTGGGACCAATATCCTGAGAGTGGATGGCGTAGTCATATCTTTTCTTGTGGAGCTCCGCAACCTCACCTACCTATCAGAATCTTCTGCTTCCTGCATGGGAATTGATGGTCAAGTCAGATATTTCCAGATTATGAAGCCCCTGAGCGTGTGGACTCAGCCAGAACACTCCATCATGTCCCAGTTTGTTGTGTCAAAAACCTGCACCCTCAACCTATTGGGAGTGGACCTACTGCAGAAGCTGAAAGCGACCAGAGTGTTCCAGGAAGATGGGACCATGACACTTTCTTCACCCCTGACCCAAGAAGAAACAGGAACCTCAAACAACCACACTGCAGACCTATCACAGGAGGTGCTGGACATAGTACCAGAAAAGCCACTCCATCACCCAGGGTCAAGATGTCTCTGACCAACTGAAGGTCTAAGTGAGCTCGCCTAAGAAGACGGCCTGAGAACTTTGACATTGGCCAGGATATTCAACTCAAGAAGGACTCTACTCGCTTCATGGAATGGCAACACCTCATCCAGCTCTAACGCCAGAGGTTCATCTTTTGCAAGCACCAGGAGGTGCCCCCTGCAATCAACCAGTTCACCCAGGCCCTAGACCGGAAAAAGGCCACTCAGCTCTTCAAACTTGTGCACAAATACTGACCTGAGACCGAGCTGGAGAAAAAGAAACTACTGATGGCCCGTGCTGAGAAAAAAGCAGCCGTTTAAGGAGACATCCCAACAAGAAGACCCCCTGTGACCAGAACAGGTGCTAACACAGTAACTGTCTTGGTGGAGAACAAGAAAGCCAGCTGGTCGTCATCTCTCATGATGTGGATCCTAGTAGACGGCTTGTTTTCCCGCCAGCTCTGCACCAGCAGATGGGAGTCCCCTGCTGCATACTGAAGGACAAGGCCAAACTGGGCTGCCTCGCCCATGGGAATCAATCCCAGCTTTCCACAGTGAAGAAAAAGACTGTAAACCCCACTGAGTTCAGAATGGTGCAAGGCTGGAGGCCGCGAAAGAGGCTACGGTATTTGAAACCCCAACAGTGCTGAACCATCACACTCTGCTCTCAAGAGTCCCAGTCACCGCAACGGTATTCACGGTGATCAACCTGGCCAGTACCTTCTTCAGTGTTTCCCCTCCACCTGGAGGCCTGCTTTCACGCACCAGTGCAGTGCATATGGACAATGTTGCCTCAAGGTGCTCAAAACAAGCCCTTCAAGTTTCACCAAGACAATGTCCTCCATCTTCGTCAACTGGATTGCAGAATATGCAAGAGTCACTCTTCTACAACACGTGGATGACTTTCTCTTTTGTGTGGTTGACATCGACACCTGCACAGCCTATTCCTTATCTCTCCTACTCTACCTGGAAGAACAGCAACGCAAGGTCTGGAAGAACAAAGTCCAGTGATGCCAGAAGCAAGTTACATCCCTGGGACACTGTATTGCCCACCAGACGAAACACATGTCAAAAGACTGGAAGACCACTGTGGAGAAGATGGCTCCCCCAACAACTCCAAGAATGCTGCAGGACTTCCCTGGTCTAGTGTCATATTGCAGAACCTGGATCCCTGATGCCTCAGACCTAATGCAGCCTCTGTGCGCTTGCATCAACGCAACCCCGCTCCTTCTATCAGACGCAGCCTTCAACCCATTCAGGAGATTGGAAGAACTCCACAGTCTCAGCGCCAATACCAGGCCTACCTGACTATGAAAAGTCTTTCCGTCTACCTGATGGAAGAAAGAAGGTCATGCTATTGGAGTCCTGGCACGGATTCACGGGGGAAAACAGAGACTTTTAGGCTGCCTCTCAGCCCGCTTGGATCCAGTTGCAAGAAGAACACCCTCCTGCCTGATGGCAGTATCTGCAGCACACACCCTCCTGGACAAGGTTGCTGACATCACTTTTGGACAGCCACTGGAAACTCTCACTCCACATGACATCTTGGCAATCTTCAATCAAGCTCAACCAACAGTAATCTCTCCACCGCCAGGCATCTTTGTGGTGTCTCTATTGCCTTTGTCTCATAATGTCACTGTCTCCAGACCTACAGTCCTCAGCCCGGCCACTCTACTCCCACTCCCAAGGGGGGATACTTGGATGGCTCCAGAAGAAGTTTCAACACAGGAAGTGCAGTGACCAGCAATCAAGAAATCCTGTGGTCCAGAAGTCTGTCACCTAGCCTGTCAGCCCAGGAAGCAGAATTGATAGCGCTGACGAAGGCCTGCCAGATGGCAGAAGGCAAGACTGCAAACATCTACACGGACTACAGGTACTCGCATGGCATAGCACACGACTTTGGACCCATCTGGGCTACAAGGGACTTCATCACAGCAAACGGGACAACCATGAAGCATCATGGAGCCTTCAGGGACCTACTGGGTATACTCCAACTTCCAAAATGGTGGCAATTTGAAAAATAAAAGTGCATGGAAAACTGAGAACAGAAGAGGCGTGAGGCAATAACATGGCGGACATGGCAGCCAAAGAAGCAGCCAAAGGAAGACAACATGGAGAAGTGGGAGAGGTCGTAGAGCCGGACGGCTACTACATGACGACTGAAGACAAGAAACCTGACAAAGAGACGTCCTGGAATCTGCTCAAGAAGTTACAAGACCAAGCTCCAAAAGGAGAAGAAGAGCTGAATGGAAAAAAAAAAAAAAAAAAAGCAACACGTGAAGAAAGAAGGCTATCAATAATAGACTTCAAACTCTGCCTACCACAAAGTATGCACCCTATGGTGGTCCAATGGGTACATGGACCCACATCAACATATCAAAGACACAAATGAATGATCTGATTGGGCTTACTGGTTCGCTTCAGGGATCTCCACCCTAACAGCCAAATTCACCAGCAGCTGTCTGACCTGCGGCAAATGCAAGCCTGGACGTATGGAAGAAAGACCCCCTCACCTCATCTGGAAAGACCACTTTACCAGCTTCAAAGGATCCAGATAGACCACATCCAGATATCGCCAAGTGAAGGATTCAAATACGCCATTGTGGTCAAAAGAAGAATTTTCAAGATGAACAGAAGCCTTCCAAGTCAGCAAAGACTACTGCAACGAAGCTACTTTCGGAAAATAGTGTGCAGATACGGGGTTCCAGAAATGATAGAAAGTGATCAGGGACTCGCATTCACAGCAAATCTGACACACAAGACCCGATTAGCAGTAGGGTCAGATTTAGGCCTACACACTCCTTACCACCCCCAGAGCAGCAGGAAGGTAGAAAAAACTGAACGAAACACTTAAGAATAGAATGCTGAAAAATTGCCCAAGAGACACGCAAATCATGGCATGACACACTCCTAATTGCACTGTTTAGCGTAAGGCACACTCCCAGAGACCCAGAAAAGCTGTTTCGTGCCTGCATCTTCCGCTAATAGATAAGACATTTTCTTCTTTTAGTTTTTTGGTGCCTGCATTTTGTCCTGCACTTCTGTGGGGGTCTGCCGGGTCCCCTTCGGGGGGCTTATGCTCCTCTCAGTTTAGTTCAGCCACTGTTTGTTCATTTGCCTTTTCCAGTTTTTTCAGTGGTTGCTGTTTAGTTTTTGTTACACCAGAGAACTAATTTAGGTGGTAGAGGTCGTGTGATCTCAGGTGTTTTTGTAATTAGTAGAGTTGGTACTTTTCAGGGTTTTTTGGGGTTGCAGTAAGTGCCTTTCCTATCCTTTTCTATTTAGGAAGTTTGGGCCCCAACGTTTGCTCATACTATTTTCTGTCTGTGTCTGTATTTCCTCTTGTCTAACCGCCATTACATGTTTGGGGGCTTCCTATGTTCTTTGGGGATCTGCTCCGGGGCAGATAGCTTTCCTTTTTCTATCTTTAGGTGTAGTTAGCTTCTCAGGCTGTGACGAGGCGTCTAGGACCAACGTAGGAACGCTCCACGGCTGCCTTTAGTTGTGGTGGTTAGTCAGGGTACTGCAATCCCATAGATTCCAACCTCTCTGGTGTATTGCCTTTTTTTGCCTGCTCTCCTCAGCTACCAAATCATAACACTTATGTAATTGAATTGGTCAAAAACTAATGTCCATTCTCGAGTTTTTTCTCCTCACTGCCAGATTTGATGATCCTGTCCAAGAGCCCCAGATGACATCAACCTCTGTGTAACTAGAGGGAAAGCCTGTTTGAATCCACGTATCGCATTGCAAGGAAGCTCCCGTACCAGGAGAGACACCTAAGCCATGAAGGATGTCATGGATGCTCTGACTGACCAGACAGATGACCAGATGACCTACCTGATGAGTTCAAGGCCAGAGACCAAGTTAAAGCAGGATTTGAGTCACTATTGCCACTAGTAACTATAAACAAAAATGTTGATTGGATAAATTACATCTATTATAACCAGCAGAGATTTGTTAACTTCACCATAGATGCTGTAAAAGGTTTGGCAGCACAGTTAGGCCCCACTTCCATTATGGCATTCCAGAATAGAATGGCTTTGGATATGATTCTAGCTGAGAAAGGAGGTGTTTACAAAATGATCAAAGACACCTGTTGCACCTACATCCCAGACAACACTGGCCCAAATGGTAAAGTCACAATGGCAATACAGAAACTTACTGAGTTATCAGAGGAACTGAAACAGAACTCAGGTGTCACTGACCCATGGGATCGATACTTTGGGTGGATGAGTGGGTGGCAGAAAATGTTGGCACAGGTTGGGACAGCCATTATGGGGGTTCTCATTTTTGCATTAATTACTGGTTGCTGTGTTATTCCTTGTATCCGCAGGATAATGGAAAAACTGTTCAGGAGACAACCAATTTGATGCCACTCACCATCTTGGACCTCGCACCAGTCCGGATGAAACTGCCTGGCTTGACCAGATCTCCGAACTACCTCCAGACTGAGAATACACATCCTTGATGAAACATCATATCAACTATGAGATTATGATTGCAAACACATAAACCCCCGACAGGGACAGTCCTCCTGACCGCCCATTTGCGAAAAGTCTGTATTCGGTGGGGGAGGCATGTACTAGGGGTGTCTCAACTCACCGGCAGCATAAAAGAGTTGCAGCGCTTTGGGCCAGGAGCAGGTTTTTAGGGCAAGTGGTATCTAAGGGGGGACTGTCATGGAAATATATATGTATTCCATATATTCAAAGTATATTCACATATATGTATTCACAGTTCACAGTTAGATAGATTTCACTTGCTAAAAAACCTTGTGCTCACATATTTCTAGGCCAGATATAATCAGTCGTTTTAAAGAAATCTGGCCTCCATAAGACCTTCGTAAAGGAACAAATGCATGAAGTACAAAATGTCCTATTAGATATCTGTTGTTTACATTATAGTTATGCAAGGCAACTAGGTCACAAGAATATAAAACAATAATTCTGCAACTTCAGCTCTTTTAATCATAATTATCATATTTACACTAGAACAGCCAATAATCTAGCAGCTTTTAATTGTATGTTAATTGACTAACCAGCCCCTTTTTGTAAACGTATAAAACCTTGAAACAATAATAAATGTATGTCTTTGACGAACTGTTATACTGACACTTTCGTGTGGACAGTCCTCATTTCGTTCTGAGCGCTCAAAAAGACATTATATAGAGATTTGGACATGGCAAGCAGCAAACACAGGATATTTGTATCCTAATTAAATTTCCATATCACCTGGAATCTAAAATCCTTTCCACCACAAATTCTTCCTGACCATCGACTAGCACTGGGTCAGGGCAAGGAGAAGAACGTCCAGGAAACGTATTGGGTGTCGCAGCCTTTAGTAGGGATACATGAAAGACAGGGTGAATTCTCATAGTTCTGGGCAGTTGAAGACGACAAGCAACGGCACTTATAATTTTACTGATTTTATAGGGTCCAATGTACTTATGTCCCAACTTAGACGATGGAATCCTTAACTTAAGATTTCTGGTTGACAGCCAGACCAAGTCTCCTACCTTGAAAGCTGGTGCAGGTTTACGAAATTTATCTGCTGCTTTCTTGTACCTTTCCTGAGCCGATTCCAGATTCTCCTTTAGAAGATCCATATTCTTCTGTAAAGACGTGATTCTTTCAGCCACTGCTGGTAAAGGCGTTTCTATGGGAAATCGTGGTAGAATGTTAGGATGATAACCTAGATTAGAGTAAAAAGGAGACTGCTTAGTGGAGGCACTCTGAGAGTTGTTATACGAGAACTCAGCTAATGGAAGTAGATCTACCCAATCATCCTGTAGGTGGCAGATAAAGCAGCGGAGATACTGCTCCAGGGTTTGATTGGTTCGTTCGGTCTGTCCATTAGTCTGAGGATGAAAAGCAGAAGAAAGGTTTACTTTAATGTCCAATGCTGCACAGAAATTTTGCCAAAACCTAGAAGTGAATTGCACCCCTCGATCCGAAATAACCTCATCCGGTACTCCATGTAAGCGAAACACATCTTTAATCATCAAATCTGATGTCTGTTTTGCAGTGGGTAAGCCGACACAAGGGATAAAATGAGCTGCCTTTGTTAGACGGTCAACCACCACTAGAATGGTGTTCTTCCCTTGAGAGGTTGGTAACTCCACAATGAAGTCCATAGAAATGGATCCCCACGGGCGGGACGGGGTGGGAAGAGGCTGTAACAGACCAGTTGGTGAGGAGCGAGGTGTTTTGCATCTTGCACAGACTTCACATGAAGTGACATAGTTTAAAACATCCTTCCTGCAAGTGGGCCACCAAAAGAAACGAGAGAGAAATTCCTGTGTCTTTAGAATTCCTCTATGCCCAGCTATCTTGGAATCGTGAATGAGTTGCAATACTCTCAATCTGACTGTTTCAGGAATATACAGGCGTTGTCCCTGAATCCACACACCATTCTTAAAGACAAGACTTACGTCCCTTGGGGGTTGTGCCAAAAAGGAATCCGCATGGTATGCTTCCTTGATGTCCTTAAGTAGGTCTTGATTATGAATTACTCCTAGGAATCTAGAGTCAGGAAGAATAGTCTTAGGAGGAGTAATTGGACGTGTCTCTGCTGAGTAAATCTTAGAGAGTGCATCAGCCTTTCCATTGCGCGATCCTGGTCTATAAGAAATGATAAAATTAAATTGGTTTAAGAAAAGATTCCAGCGAGCCTGGCGAGGAGTCAGGCACTTAGCCGACCTGATAAACTCAAGGTTACGATGGTCTGTCAGGACGACTATTTGCTGTGCAGCTCCCTGAAGAAGGTGTCTCCATTTTTGAAGGCGGCAATAATGGCCAACAACTCTCTATTGCCCACATCGTAGTTCCTCTCAGCCGAAGACAACTGCTGGGAAAAGAAGGCACAGGGTTCTCTGAGAGAGTATAGCTCCAACGGCACAGTCTGAAGCATCCACCTCTATTATGAAGGCAAGCTCGGGGTTGGGATGTACTAGGATAGGTGCAGTGGTAAATTTATCTTTTAGACGGGAAAATGCTTCCTGGGCTTGGGGAGTCCAGGAGAACCTAGACTCTTTCCGGGTAAGTTGGGTGATAGGTGACACTACCTCAGAGAAATTTCTAATGAAACGTCTATAGAAGTTGGCAAACCCGATGAAGCGCTGTACCTCCTTCACATTTCTAGGACTTGGCCAATCCTTGATGGCTTGGGTTTTGCTTCCATCCATACTAATTCCTTGTGTAGACAGTACATACCCCAGAAATTGAATTTCGGTCCTATGGAATTCACACTTTTCAAGTTTGATGTAAAGATGATTTTGTCTTAGACGTTCCAAGACCATTCTCACATGTCCATGATGTTCCTCTGTGGAGTTAGAAAAAATTAGAATATCATCCAAATAAATTACCACGAATGTATCTAGGAGATCCCTGAAGATGTCATTCACCAAGTGTTGGAAAGTGGCTGGGGCGGTACTCAGACCAAAAGGCATAACTAGATATTCAAAGTGTCCATAGCGTGACCTGAATGCAGTCTTCCATTCATCCCCAGGTCTAATACGGACTAAGTTATAGGCCCCACGAAGATCTAGTTTAGAGAAAATTTTGGCATGTCGCACTCTCTCCAATAACTCAGGGATTAAAGGCAATGGATAACGGTTTCTAATAGTAACCTTATTGAGTTCCCTATAGTCTACGCATGGTCTCAGAGATCCATCTTTCTTCTTTACAAAGAAGATGGGTGCACCTGCAGGAGATGAAGAGGGGCGTATGAAGCCCTTGGCTAGATTTTCGTCTATGTAATCCTTTAAAGCCTTTAGCTCGGGCCCCGCCAGGGGGTAGATCTTACCAAAAGGTATCTCCGCTCCAGGCAATAATTCAATTGGACAATCATATGGACGGTGAGGAGGAAGCTGGTCAGCGTTCTTCTTGTCACATAAATCCACATAGTCCTGGTAACAGCTGGTAGTTCAGGGACTGACATGGTTCCTTTAGGAACAGAGCAAGCTGAAACTTTTGGACTCATCTGTTTCTCTGGAAAGTGTAATTCCTTGGTCTCCCAGTTAATGGTAGGATTCTGAGCCTGCAGCCATGGTAGCCCTAGAATAATGGGAAAGTGGGGAGAAGAGATAAGCATAAAGGACAGTTTCTCTTGATGATCTTTACCCATAAGAACCCTCAAAGGCTCTGTTTCCTGATCCACTGGTCCAGAGGTCAGCAGGGAGCCATCCACAGTTTCCATCTGTACTGGAGTAGCCTTCTTCACTGAACGTATCCCCTGTTTCAGAGCAAAGGAGACATCCATAAAATTTCCACTTGCCCCTGAGTCGATCATAGCAGAGCTAGACACCCAAGCTGAGTCAACCCAGAGTTTGATGGAAAGAAAGCAATGAGAATTGTTTTTCTTACAACTCAGCTGGGACACCGCTGAGGAAACTTGAAAAATGGCAGCGTTTACACAGTCAACGTCCTCAGAGGTAACGGAGTTTAAGTCCGAGAAATCAAGATCTGTTGCTGCAGATCTCTCTGGAGCCTGAGGCTCGGACCTGACAGATCCCCTCTCGCAACACTCACAATGAATGAGTGCTGCAGTAGTCTTACGAGAACGGCTGGGGCAGTTTATAATGAAGTGCCCTGACTTACCACAATAGAAACATAGATTCTCCTTAAAACGATGTTCCTTGCGTGCATCACTAACCCGTCGTTGTAAAGAGTCTACCTGCATGGGTTCAGGTTCAGGTTCCCGTGTAATCCTACTCAAAGGTTCCTTAGCTGGAGAGGAAGGTAGGAAAAGGTTAGTGCGATTGCTTTCGAACCATCTCTCTTGCCTGCGTTCAGTCAGACGAGTATCAATACGGATGCAGTAGTTAATAAAGTCACCTAACGCAGTGGGAGGGTCGGCACGAGCAAGTTCATCCTTAATCAGTGGAGATAACCCCTTTCGAAAAATAGATTTTTTGGCGGAACTGTCCCAGGTGGTATCAAGGGCCCATCTCCTGAACTCCAAGGCATATTCAGCTACCGAGTGCTTACCTTGGCGCAAAGCTAACATGGCTGCTTCAGCTGTTGCACCTCGATTGGGGTCATCAAACACCTGCCCCATGGCTGAAATAAAAGCATCAAGGTGATTCAAACAATCATCCTCAGTCTCAATCAGAGGGTTTGCCCACATCAAAGCCTTTTTGGTAAGCAACATAATTATAGTAAGCACCTTAGATCGTTCAGTGGGAAATTGTGAAGCATGTGCAGAAAAAAAAGATTGCATTGATTAATAAATCCCCTGAATTTCTCACGTTCACCGCCAAAACGAAAAGGGGGCAACTTGGGAATCCCAGAACTCGGGGCTACGGCAGGAGCCTGGACTCGCTCTTCTAGAACCTCAATCCTGGCTCGCAAATCCTGGGCAGTCTGTCCAAACACTTGCAAATTGTGATTAGTGAGGTCCTGTAGGCTTGAAAAACGGGTCTTTATATTCTGCAAATCTGCAAGGATATTATCAGTCACTCCGCAAAGTTCCTTTATGCGGGCCTCCATTTTCCAGATCTTTTAAGACAGGAGTACTGGAAGAAGAGGAGAGGAGAAAAAAAAAAACAATAGTGTTTACCTGTGGTAACACCGCAGAGAGAAAAAAAAAATTAAGGGAACTGCTCACCTGGAATGGTTGTGAGAAGTCACAACCACTATCATCACAGAAAGTTCACCCAGACATCTGATATCCACAGTTACAGCAGACAAAAAAGAGAAAAGAAAAAAAAAAAAAAAACAATAGTGTTTACCTGTGGTAACACTGCAGAAAAAAAAAACTTAAGGGAATTGCTCACCTGGAATGGTTGTGAGAAGTCACAACCACTGTCATCACAGAAGGTATAACCGGACATCCGATATCCACAGTTACAGCAGACACAGCCTTTCCAGACCCAGCAGACACTAACGTTTTGGCTTCAGAATCTTGTAATGTATGTGGTACAGTTCATATAGCGTCTTGTGCTTGGGTGCGATGAAAATACATGAGACACAGGTTTGATATAGAAAGTCTTGTATTACTTCATACAAGTTGGCAAAAATAGTCACACAGTTTGCAGACACAGAAGCAGGAGACACAGCAGGCCAGAGTAATCTAAGCTCAGCAATCACTCTCCACAACAGGTTCAGGATCTTCTTCTCTGTTACCGTAAGTCCATGCAAACGTGGGTCTTTCAAAGAGCAGGGTTCAGAGTCCACAAGTGCTTCAGAGTTCCTCAGTAGGAATAGCTGGAGTACAAGGTCCAAGGCTTTAGGAGTCAGGTCACAGGTTCACTGAGGCTAGATTCTGAAGCACTGATTGCTCAGCTGTGGCTGCTTAAGAAGCAAAAGGAGAGAATCAGGGCGGGAACATGCAAGCTGGAAACTCCATTTTGACTGAGGGCAAGATAGCTGCAGCAAGACAGAAAGTAAAATGGCTGACGAACAAACTGAGTTTCAGGAACATGTACACAGAACCTTACACCTCGTTTTGAGTGAGGATGTGCTGTTTGAGACTTTGACGCTTAGCTGCGTACTGCTGAGTATATTAGCGGGAAACAGTCAATGCACGGCGGCTTCCGCTTGGCGGGAATGATGAAGTGCTTGATGACGGGCTGCACTCTCGGTACTTGTGACTGTATGGCGGCCGCTGCAGTATCCGCAGGCAGTGCGGTGTGGGTACAAGCGGCTCCTTAAGTCGTATTCACTATCGCAGGCATCTAGCATCTGTTTTACTGTTCTGCTTCATACACGTTGACACGGTGTGCAATCTAGCATACAGCCTAAACCACGATTCCGAACTCCAAATAAGCAGACTGTCCTCTGTAGTCTAACTTGTTTATTGGTGAACAGTATAGAACATGCGCGGTAAAACTATAAAAATACAAATGACATAAATAAGTATTGGGCACACAGCTGACACTTTACAATTAACAAGAAAGTATACAGTAAGATGCAAACTTTACACAGGATTCTAATAACATCTCCGATGCACTGGCTGCTATACAGTTAATAACCTCCTAAACACTGCATTGCTAGAGAAGATATTGATCTTACCAGATATGCTTTACCAGGATAGCAAACTCAAGTTGGAGAGGTTACAGGAGAGCACATGAACATGTGTATTCCCTGAAGTACACAGAAGAAAATGGAGATTCTTCTTCCAGCATACCTTGCTTCAATCCCACAATGCAACACTCTATCTGCTTGTTAAGGCACAGGCTATAAATTCAGCCACCACTAGATGGTGCTATAACAAACAAAACCAGCACACAATAAGAAACATACTGCCCAGTACTCAGATGGGCAGAACAACCTTACCCGAGAACTAAGTACCAGACCTCTATGGCGACTGGACCCTCAGGGGCGCCCCACAAGCATGTTGCATTTAATATCTAATTATGGAGTGGAAAATCACTGTGTTTGACTTCTTTTGACTCTTCTTGAACACTCGATCAGAATCACTTACTTGCAGTAATAATCCCTCCTAGTATAATAATAAATAATACTGCCTCCTCAATTATTATCTTGTTCCTCCTTGCAGTGATTATCTCCTGTACCACATAATTACCACATCCAGGTTATAAAAATTCCCTCCCCTGCAGTAATCAGCCCCCATCTTTCTGGATTATAATCAGACATCTCTTGCAGCATAAATCACCGCACACTGAGTCGTTTTGCCAGTTTTTTTTTTAGAGGAAACTGAGTAGAACCTCTATGTTTTTGAGGAGTTTTTCATGTTTAAGGAAGATTTGAAGAGTTTCCTCTCAGTTCCCACTCAGTTTCTGCTAAAAAAAAAAAAACGTAAGAAACTCTGTGCGCACATAGCCATTTATTGATAATCTTCAAATTTCAAGGATTCAATCTTTTCATCAGATTATTGAGACAATGCAAGAACTTCTTTGGGCTCTACACACCACTTCTACACCCCCTCCATGCCTCTTCTTCAGGCTCTATACACCATGTAAGATAGCGCTTACTGTATGTGTTGGGAGACCACGCTTGTCAACAGGATTCAGACACACGGTTTCTCACTTAGTCTGTTCGGGTTATTATCCACTCATAAACCGCGGTTTCTACAACACATACGTAACATAAAGTTCATAGCACACGGCTTCCTTCATTTGACAGACACTACACCCGCCAGTGCGCCGTATCAATGTTGTCTCTACTCACATAGCATTACACGATATTAGATCGCAGTTTCTAATCACGCTGGACCTCACTTCGTCCAGTTACCGTGGGTGACTGCACAGTTCATAGTAACCGCTTTTGTTCGAGGTTCCAGGAGCTCCACTCCATACACTGACCTTCTGTCAGTCCTTGTTCCTAGGGAAGCTGCCCAACTGGGATCACCGTCCCAGACAATGCCTTGCTCACCAGGCCACCCGACAGTTCCAGACCCTCAGAAGGACGGTAGCTTCCCCAAAATAGTGCCGTCACAGACTCTGCCAGTACATGGTCTCACCCTGTGTTCTTCAGGAATCCAGTCCATGCATAGGACCTTCCAACACAGCGACCATCCAGGTCCACGGCCTCACCATGTGCTCTTCAGGAAGTCTGGAGCTTCCAACACACAGGCCTTCCAGGACCTTACATCACTGACCATGTGACCAGACCTCAGTCACATTATATCACTCTAGCCACCCCCATAGGTGGGAGGTGTGTGTGGTTAGCCAGTCCTGCCCAGCTCTCCGACTAACCCTGTAATCCCCCTTAAAACTAAACAAACAGTTGTGGGACTACAGGTCCCAGAACAACATTTTGGGCTTATAGCGCAGAGAACATCCTCCGTCTCTGCGACACCACTCACAATGACACAGTCACTGTCTCACCATCACAGTTACTCCTGCGACTGCCATGCACTCCCATGCCCTCAATACGCCTCCGTGCATATCCTGAGGAGAACATACAACTACTTCTACGCCCCCCTCCATGCCTCTTCTTCAGGCTATACACACTGCTTATATGCCCTCCATGCCTCTTCTTCAGGCTCTACACACTGCTTCTACGCCTCCTCTATGCCTCTTCTCACTCTCTACACATTTCTTTCATGCCCCCTCTATGCCTCTTCTGTGCACTCTATACATCTCTTTCATGCCCCCTCCATGTCTCTTCTGTATGCTCTACACACCCTTTCATACCCTCCATGCCCTTGTGCGCGCTCACCACACCTGTTTCATGACCCCTCCATGCCTCTTTGCGCTCTACACATCTTTTTTACATCTTCTCCATGCTTCTTCTTTGCACTCTAGGCATCTTTCATATTCCCTCCATGCTTCTTCTTGGCGCTCTATTCACCTCTTTCACGCCCCCTCCATGCCACTTCTTTGTGCTTTACACATTTTTTCACACCACCTCCATGCCTCTTCTTCACATTCTACACTCCTCTCCCATGTCCCCTCCATGCCTCTTCTTCACATTCTACACTCCTCTCCCATGTCCCCTCCATGCCTCTTCTTCACATTCTATATTCCTCTCTCATGTCCCCTCCATGCCTCTTCTTCATATTCTACACTCCTCTCACATATCCCCTCCATGCCTCTTCTTCACATTCTACACTCCTCTCACATATCCCCATCCATGCCTCTTCTTCACATTCTATATTCCTCTTCCATGTCCCCTCCATGCCTCTTCTTCACATTCTACACTCCTCTCCCATGTCCCCTCCATGCCTCTCTTCACAGTCTACACACCTCTCACATATCCACTCCATGCTCTTCTTCACTTTCTATATTCCTCTCCCATGTCCCCTCCATGCCTCTTCTTCATATTCTACACTTCTCTCCCATGTCCTCTCCATGCCTCTTCTTCACATTCTACACTCCTCTCCCATGTCCCCTCCATGCCTCTTCTTCACATTCTACACTCCTCTCCCATGTCCCCTCCATGCCTCTTCTTCACATTCTATATTCCTCTCCCATGTCCCCTCCATGCCTCTTCTTCACATTCTACACTCCTCTACATATCCCCATCCATGCCTCTTCTTCACATTCTATATTCCTCTCCCATGTCCCCTCCATGCCTCTTCTTCACATTCTACACTCCTCTCCCATGTCCCCTCCATGCCCCCTTCTTCACATTCTACACTCTCTCCCATGTCCCCTCCATGCCTCTTCTTCACATTCTATATTCCTCTCCCATGTCCCCTCCATGCCTCTTCTTCACATTCTACACACCTCTCCCATGTCCCCTCCATGCCTCTTCTTCACATTCTATATTCCTCTCCCATGTCCCTCCATGCCTCTTCTTCACATTCTCCCACTCCTCTCACATATCCCCTCCATGCCTCTTCTGCACCCTCTACACACATCTTTCACTCCCCATCAATCCTTTTCTTAACTCTCTACACACCTTTTTCACACATCCTCCAAGCCTCTTTCTTGTTTCCTAATAATAGAATCTTTACAAAAGCTGTCTTATAATATCACTATGATTTAACCAACCACTCAATCGACTGCAAGGACACCAGTAAGATCGGAGTAATATAAAGCTCAATAAAACAGTGAAAGCGCTTAAAAGTAATCAGATAAAATAGAACTTTCGCACATCTATAATTTTTAAAGAAGAGTCCACATCATCGGGAATCTTCCCCCTTTGCCACACATTGAGTATCGGTGTATTCATCCAATACTAGGACCAATAGTTTCTCAAGCAATCACCGCCAACACTATTGTCACGAGTTTCCCTTAAACAGCAACTGAATACAGAGTAGCACTGGTAGAAAATTTGCTTCTAATTGGGGTGCTATATTATATTCACAATAATAAATATTTAAAATCACATAGCAGCACGCTAGCTTATACTTGACCTTGGGTTTCGCCTATCGGCTTCTTCCTTGGGCAAGCTCCCCAGTTAAGCTGAGGGTTGCGCTATTATGCTGTGCTTTAATTCAATCATAAACTGTGTTCTTTCCAGTGTGTGCAACAGGATATATTATTAGTAGGGTCTAATAGGATATACAGTACAGACCAAAAGTTTGGACACACCTTCTCATTTAAAAGATTTTTCTGTATTTTCATGACTATGAAAATTGTACATTCACACTGAAGGCATCAAAACTATGATTACCACATGTGGAATTATATACTTAACAAAAAAGTGTGAAACAACTGAAAATATGTCTTATATTCTAGGTTCTTCAAAGTAGCCACCTTTTGCTTTGATGACTGCTTTGCACACTCTTGGCATTCTCTTGATGAGCTTCAAGATGTAGTCACCGGAAATGGTTTTCACTCACAGGTGTGCCCTGTCAGGTTGAATAAGGGGGATTTCTGGCCTTATAGATGGGGTTGGGACCATTAGTTGTGTTGTGCAGAAGTCTGGTGGATACACAGCTGATAGTCCTACTGAATAGACTGTTAGAATTTGTATTATGGCAAGAAAAAAGCAGCTAAGTAAAGAAAAATGAGTGGCCATCATTACTTTAAGAAATGAAGGTCAGTCAGTCTGAAAAATTGGGAAAACTTTGAAAGTGTCCCCAAGTGCAGTTGCAAAAACCATCAAGCGCTACAAAGAAACTGGCTTACATGAGGACCGCCCCAGGAAAGGAAGACCAAGAGTCTCCTCTGCTTCTGAGGATAAGTTTATCCAAGTCACCAGCCTCAGAATCGCAGGTTTACAGCAACTCAGATTAGAGACCAGGTCAATGCCACACAGAGTTCTAGCAGCAGACATCTCTACAACAACTGTTAAGAGGAGACTTTGTGCAGCAGGCCTTCATGGTAAAATAGCTGCTAGCAAACCACTGCTAAGGACAGGCAACAAGCAGAAGAGACTTGTTTGGGCTAAAGAACACAAGGAATGGACATTAGACCAGTGGAAATCTGTGCTTTGGTCTGATGAGTCTAAATTTGAGATCTTTGGTTCCAACCACCAGTCTTTGTGCAACGCAGAAAAGGTGAACAGATGAACGCTACAACCCTGGTTCCCACAGTGAAGCATGGAGGAGGAGGTGTGATGGTGTGGGGGTGCTTTGCTGGTGACACTGTTGGGGATTTATTCAAAATTGAAGGCATACTAAAGCAGCATGGCTACCACAGCATCTTGCAGCGGCATGCTATTCCATCCGGTTTGCGTTTAGTTGGACCATCATTTATTTTTCAACAGGACAATGACTCCAAACCC